>CAJVQA010007060.1:0-14205 GCA_910591915.1 Cetraspora pellucida | reverse complement strand
TATAATCCTTATTTTCAAATATTATTAAATAAAATTTTATTTAAATATTTTAAAATTTAAAAAATATAGATTATAAACATATTTTTAAAAACTTTCTAGCCAAATTTGTTTAGAAAAGCTTACAGATTAAATGATACTTTAATAAGTTTTACAATTTTTAATTAATTAATTTAGATCATTAATTTAGTATAAAAAAAAATTTTAAATAGATATATATTGCATTTTTATTTATATTAAAAAACATAAAAAAACTGTATTATATTATACTAAGATTATTTTCAAATAACTGATAGATTATTAATTAAACTTATTTTTAAACAAATTAATAAAACTTTAAATTAGTTTTTTTTTTTTAATATTAATTAAGTATTTGCAAATTAGTATTTTTTTTTATAATGCCAAATTGTAATTTATACTTTATTTAGTTTTTTGTATTACTATTATATATTGTTATATTACATTTATATTACTAGATTACTTTAGTTCTAAATACTTAATATAATATTATGCTTACATCTTCTTATATACTTTTTTTATAGTCTTTATTATATATTTTAATTATTATTACTAAACTACTTAAAAGACTATAAATTATCTTGTTATATTCTATCTGTTTACTATTTGCAATAATTTTTTCTTCTCTTAAATTAGTTAACTTTAGTGATTTCTTGTTCTTTTTGCTATCAATTTGATATACACAGCTATATATACTTTTTGTACTCTGTTGATATTGTAATAAAATTTACTTTTTTTTTATATTAGTATATATTTATTTTTAGCTTTATATTATATTGTTATAAAACAAATTATTATTATTTTATTATTATTAGTTATTATTATTATTTTATTATTATTATTATTATTTAGTATTAGTTATTTTATTATTATATTATTATTACTAGTAGTTGCTAGAACTTTTCAGTTGCTTAGTAATTGCTTAGTTGCTTAGTCACCTAATTGCTTAGTTGCTTAGTTACTTAGTCACCTAGTTGCTAATAATTAGTCACTTAATAATTATTAGTTATTAGTTGCTAGAACTTTTTAGTTACTTAGTAATTAATTAGTTGTTTAGTTACTTAATCACTTAATGATTAGTTACCTAGTTACTTAGTTACTTAGTCACTTGACTGCTTAGTTTACAGATATATAAACTCTACTAAATTCTCTAAATGTGATTAAGCAACAAACACTTCTCTTTCTTTAATATTGTAAACATATCTTGGAATTCTTTAAAAACAGAAATCTAAAGATAACTCTTCTTGTAATTACTTTAATAAACAGCTCTTGACTATAAACTGTATTGATACTTCTTTTCTAGAGTAATTCATACAGACAAGGTTTATCTCTTATTAGTAAAATAAAGTAAAATTATTAGTATTATATTACTTTTTCTAAACTGCCTTAAAGAAGAGTATAGTTTCTTAACAACATCTAACAGAAGCTATATTTCTCTTTTGAATACTGCATATACTTATAAGAGATTTTCTATATTATGTTATTATTATAGTATGAAAATTAAAAAAGCTTTCATTTATAACAATAATATAAAGTTAGTTATTAGATAATAAAATAATTAGCTCAGATATAGTCAATATAACTTCTATATTTGTTACTATGTTTAGTAGAAGTCAAAGATTATATATATTTTGCTAAATTATATATATTATTGTATTAAAGAAAATAAATTAGTTTAAGTTTGATAGATAATAATTATAAGTTGTTAGAGACATTAAAGTTCTTTATAACTATTGGTTGTATATTATTTGTATTTGCTTTTTAAATCTATTGTATAATATTATTTTGAATAAAAAATCTAAGTTGAAGATCATTACAAAATAAATGAACTAATATAATGTAAAATTTAAAATTATGTTTAAAAAAAATATTTATTGCAATAACATATTTAGAAAAGTTAAGTGTTTTGTAAATGTGTGGTTTAAGATGTTTTTAAATTATAATAGCTGTTTTAGCTTTACAATTATCAATATATAACTAATAATAAGTAAAGTGTTAAGATTTAAAGAATTTAGCATATGTATTGTTTTGTAAAATTTTAGTTTTTATAATGCTAGCAATGTTGATATTATAAGATAGACAGTAATTCTTCTATATTTGTTGTTTTAAATTATTATTATATTTTTATATATTATGTATACATATTGACAAATAAAATGGTTTGTATATGATAGATATAAATGTTTCTGCTATTAGTAATTAAAAAGCAGTTTGTATATAATTATTGAAATAAAAGTTGAAAGATATAAATTCAAGAATAGTTTCTGATCTAGAAGCTATATAATTAGAATTAAAAATAGATAGTAAATTGGTAAATAAGAATACTAAATATAAGTTATCAAGAAACAGTTAATTAAATAAGAATAGGCAAATATAGAATAAAGTACTGTTTGGTGTTGTTAGTAAAAATAAATACTTATGTTTATGCAAAATAAGATCTAAAAAGTTAGTGTAATATGTGAATTTGCAGTTGTTGTTAAACATTATAGAATATATTTAAAGTATATATATTAAAATAATATAAAATGAAGTTAGATATAGAATAAGCTAGTTAAACTTTTTGTTTAATAATATTTGTAAATAAATTTGTAATAGAACTATAAGAACATTTTAATAGATAGATGTTTTGTATCTAATATGTAACATGTATAAGGATAACATTATTAATAATATATATAGCCTATTTATTAGTTATTTTAACAAATTTGATTTTGTTTAAATTGAAAGTAATATCTTTAATAAAAACCTTTTTTGTAAGTTAAAGTAATAAGTCTCAGATAAGCCATATATCCAAATATCTAAATATTGCTTTTTGTTTAATATTTATTGTATTTTTTTCTTAAAATATTATATTAGTATTAGAATCTAAATTATTAGTACCTAGAATTAATTTGTAAAAGTTAACTTTGATGTTAGTATAAGAAAGAAAGAAGTTGATGTTTTTAGTATATTTTGTAGCTTTTGTTTGTTTTTGATTATTCATATTATATTATCTATATAGACTGCTACAAAAATATATATTGATATAATAGAAGAATTATATAAATATTGAGTTGATATTCTTAATATATTGTATTAATGCAGTTGATGAGTAGATTATAATAGATTCTTTATAGAATTAAAAAGAAAGTTACTTTTTAATTGATTCTATCTTGTATGATATAGTGTTGTATTAGTCAATACTTGTAATAACAGAATATTGTTTGTTATTAAAAAGGTAATTTAATAAGTTTATAATTGAAAGAGAAAAATAAATTTATTTAAATGTTTTAATTAATAGAGAAATATGAACTGTATTATAAGCTTTGAACATATTTTGTACTAAAATTTAGTATTTGTTTTTTGTTATATTAGCATGTTTTATGATATAAGAGATAATGTAAATAGGTTAAAGAATAGATAGAAATATTAGTATTTGTAGTTGATTTGTGTTAGTCAATTTTATCAACTTAGCTAACTAAGTCAGTTGATTTTTTGAAAAATTAGCTTAGTCAAAGATCATATAAAAATTATAATAACCAATCAAATTTTACAAACAAATGCATAATGATAAATAAATCTATATTTAATCAAATAACAGAACAAAGTTGCTTATATATATATATAGATATATATTATCAAGAATTTTAATATTGCAATGTGAAATTGAAACCAGTTATAAAATTTTATATAATAATGCATATGCATTTACATAAACTGGTTTTCTTAATTAGAAAAATAATTACTAATATAATTGTATACAGATTTAGAATATTATTTATATTGATACTTCTTGATTTCTCTAACAATAATGCAATAAATTATGCATACTGATCTAAAGATTATATACAAGGTCCAAAACCCTATCATTACAAACCATATTATATACTAATTACATAAATACACATCATTGTAAACATAGTGCTAGTACAAGTAATCTTTTGTTATAGTATTAAACAACAATGTAATCAATAAAATAACAAAGATTAAATAAATAAAAATGAATTTGTTGTTTAATAAAATTTTTTTTAATGCAAATTCATATGCCTATAGCCATTCATAGAATCAAACTTCTTTATTTTAAAAAAATATTTATAATATAATTTATACTATTTTAATTATAACAAACTTTTAATATAGTAAAAACTTGGCATAATAAAAATTCAGAATCAAATATTCAAACAGTATTGTTAATTAAATTAAATAGATATATTTTTAATTAAAATTGAACAAATGTCTAATTTTGATTAAATTATGTCTAGTTACTAGATTTATTTCAATTAACAAACCAAATTTTAACTGATAAAATGCATATAGTATTTTCTTAATATAAAATAACTATAATGAAAGTTACTTGTATAATACTATAGCTGCATAATATTATACTAGTATATGAGAATATAAAATCTAGTTTGAAGTATAGAAAATTTTTAGTATAACTGATTTCAGTTTTTAGAATAAGTATATCATATTTGCATGAATTAATGCCTATAGGCATTATTTAGAGACATGCAATTTAAAAAAAACAATAATTAATTTAGCCAAAGATTTTTAATAACAAAAAACTATAAATTAAATTTGGCTAAATTAATTATTAATTATTTTTAAATTGTATGTTTCTAAATAATGTCTATAAGTGTTAATTTGCATAAATATAGTATTTTTTAACTCAAAAAACTCTGTAATCTGAACTCTAATAAATAATTTGGTTTAAATAAATATGTATAAAAAAAAAGTAATATAATGCATTAAAATTTGTATTGCTGCTCTTATCATTGCATAAAATCAAAAACCAGTTTATATAATTATTATAAGTTCTGGTATAATCTGTTCCTTAAAAATGTTTAATGACCAATCATTTGATAATATTACTAATAAAGATAACATGTCATTTGAGTATGAAGAAATCTCTAATTTTGAAAATAATCTTTATAAAAATATTGTTAATAATAGAAATATTATTAATAATGAAAATGTTACTGATGATAAAGGTAATAATTATACTAAAGATGAAGAAAATAATACAACAAGTTCTTTGTCTATTACATTTTACTTTACTTTTTATGAAAGTTTTATAAACAAAAGTTCAAACCTAAATATAATACAAAAAAAAAAACCTAGAAGCAGTTGAATATAGAAATATACTTACTGTGATAAAGCAACAAAAGTCAAATATTGTGATGTTTGTATATATAATAATAATAGTACTTCTAGAAAGTATATAACAGTATTTATAGCTAGAATATTAATAACTAATATTGCTATGCACTTGCATACTAAACACCAAATTTTTAAAATCTAAAAATAGAAAGCACAACTATCTTTAACATCAACTACAATTCTTACTGCAATCAATCAAAAAACAATTGAAACAGTAATACAAAAGCACTTAAAAAACATGTTACTACTTTCTAAAAAACAGCAAAATTATATTGCTTATCAGCTTGTTGCTTGAATAGTTGAGAAGATAATGCTATTGAATTGTATTAATCATGATTAGTTCTAAGATTTTTGTTATGAGATTAATTGACAGTTTGAAGTTCCTTGTACTAACATAATTAAAAACTTAATTAAAAATCAGCACTTTATACATATGCAACATTAAAAAAAATAATGTTCTAAATAATAGTTTTTGTTTGCATTACTACTAATTTATAAATTTAAAATTATGTTCTATATATTAGCATAACAGCTCACTGACTTTTGGAAGCTTTACAATGTACTAATTCTTTAATAATAATTGAGCATTTTATCTATTTATATACAGAAAATTGGATTGAAAATTTTTTGTGCAAAATTTTTACTAAATAAAATATGTTTAATAAAGTTAAAGCAATAATAACTGATAATACAATATTAATAATTAAAGCAATCAGACAATTAGACATCACTTACTTTGGCTGTATAGCCTATATCATTCATCTTGGAGGTTACAGACAGTTTAAAAAAAATAAAACTTTGATTTTACATACAAAATCATTAAATAATTGTTTGGTAAATCATGACAAATATCAATCATTATTCTGAAAAATTCAATATAAAATAATTAAAAAAAAAGAAAATCAATGTACTATTGATATATATATTTTAAAATCCATATTAAGTAATATAGCTACTAGGTAAAATTCTACTTATTTTGTTCTTTATGACTTCTAAAATTTCAAAAATCTTAGCAAAAAGTTTAAAAAATAATTCTAACCATACTATTTATACCAATGGTTTTAGTTTAAATAAAAAGATGATTTCTAATAAAAAATGGATAAATAGAAAAAAAAATTAAAACATGAATATATATCTTAACAATAAATTATTAGACTATATAATTTTTTGTTTTTATAAAATTTTAAAATGTAACTTAGTGCTAGGCTTTCAAAAATTATAAAAATAAAAATTTTTGTTTTAATTTTTACAGAAAACTACTTGTATAGCAAATATATATAAAATTGCTTATTAAATTTAGCAAAATTTGGCCTAATCATGTTATAAGAACAAAAAAAATTAATTTTGCTTGGCCTTATTAATAAAAAAAAAAAATTTATAATTTTTTTTTTACTCTTATGTATAGGCTTAGTAGAGTTATGCCAACTCTTATATCTATTTGCAAAAGCATTAACATTTATAGAAGGTGATTAGTATTTAATATTGAGCATAATATATCCAACAGTGTAGCATCTTTTTAAACATTTAAATTCAATAAAAAACAAACTTACAAATATTAAGATTATTAAAATATACAAAGATATTCACAAATCAATAGTATCTCAATAGAATGATCCAAAAATAATCAGATGGCTTGCTTTTTTTTTAGATTTTTGTTTTAAGACATTGTTAGCTGCTTTATTCACAATGCAGTAAAAGGTGTTCCAAGAACTATATAAAGAAATTAAACTTTTTTACTATACAAATAATTTATCAAATATTAATAAAACTCTAAATACAGAAATGTTTTTTTTTAATAAAAAAATTGAACCTTTACTCTTTTCTTCAATTGATACTAAAATTCAAATATATTTCTCAATTTTGCAAATCTTTAAATATAATTCAAAAGACTTGCATTAGAAAAATACAATCTATTAAAATAATAAAATAAACACAAAAGTGCCTTATCTCTTTTTGCAGAGCAAGCACAGATTTTTCTTGACATTCTAGCAAACTTTATACCTTCTAAATAACTCTTTTCTGATGTAGATAATATTATAACAAATAAATATAACTGTCTAAGCTTTGATTCAGTTCATGATCTATTATTCTTAAAAGAAAACTCAAAAATAATTAATGTATATATTGATTTATAAATTGTGTATAAAAAATAGTAATACATATCCTACAGCTCATATGTCAAAAGGTTAAAAAAAAAATTTGTGTATAAGAATAAGTTTAAAATTAAAATAAATTTTTTTTTATTTTATAAATTTGATTAAATAAAATAAAACTATTAAATAAATAAAATAAAACTATACATATAGTAATTAATTGTTTAGATTATTTCTTTAAGAATATATAAAGTATCTTGCACTTAATTAGCTAATCATATCTATTTTAAATCACATACTCAGAATTAACCAATTAGGTTGATCAACTCCAACTTAGCCAGCTAAGTCAATTTTTAAATATTAACTTAGTTAAGTCAATAAATTAGGATCAACTACAAACATTAATAAATAGAAGTGCAATATTATTATTTGAGTTTAAAATTAGATGTTAAGTAAGAATCTTATTTAATTAATAGATAATTATTTTAGTAAAAATTTTTTCAAGTATGTCCAATTAGTATGATTAGTTAAATATAAAAAAGATTATAATTTTAATATTATTTAAGATTGCCTATATTTTTTATGTTTTTAGCTACTTAATATTTTTTTAATTAATAGATATATATTAAAATCTAAAGAAAAATTTGTTTTGTTAATGTAAATAGATGTTGAATCATTTTATTAGAAATTTCTAAAGAGTCAGTAGCATTATGTAAAAATAATAAAGCCATAATTTCTATTAATTCAAAGATTGTTATTAGTTGAGAAAGATTGTTATAAATATTAGAATTAATATATAACAAAGGTTGTAGAAATTGAGTTCATTTTTGTTCAAAGTTAAGCTTTGTTAAATTGTGTTTTAGTTTAGTTATTAAAGTGTTCTTTTGTTGCTTATTTTATTTTTTGTAGATTATTAATTATTCTGTTTGATGTTATAATCTTATTAAAAGAGACTTGATCTTAATTACATTTAAGTATGCTGTTTATCATTTGTAAAGTATTTAATTTTATATTATTATATCTTTGTTGTATATAAAAATTTATTTTTTCTTTTTGTACATTTTAGATTTTTAGACTGTATGCTTTTTATAAAATTTTTTTAAGTTATTTTAAAATTTGCTAAAAGTTATTAAAGTTTAAAGTTATGTCCTATATTTGATATAAAATAATAGTTTGTTCTATATATAAAGCTATTTGTTAAAGTAAGTTATTAAGCTTCTGTATTATAAATAGAATTAAGAATAGAGGTTTGTTATTTCTCAAATTGAAAAAATATTTATTAGTTAGTTTGAATGCCAAATATAATTTGGTTGCTTTAAGAAAGTAGACTTGGTATGTTTTATATATAGTATAAGTTTTTGATATAATTTGATTTGTAATTTTCTTGATTGAATTTGACTATTTGTTTCAAAGTAGTTTAACTGCTATAATGTTGTAATATTGTAAATCAGATGTATTAACTTAACTTTAGTTTCTAATATGCTAGCAAAGTTTTTCTATATGAAGGTGAGTCAATAGAAAAGTAACAATTTTTTCTAAATAAAAGTTTTCTTGACTTTAAGCTTAAATATCTTAACAACTATTATATTAAATTTGATAAATTTTTTTTTATTTTAATTTTATATAATTTTAAGATTAAAATAAAATTTTTAACAAATTTAATTAAATAGTTGTTGAGTTATTTAAATTTAAATATTAAAAAAATTCTACTAAAAATGATTTGTTTCTTTTTTACTAACTTATCTTTATATATTTATTGTTATTTGGTAGTAAAAATATATATATATTTTCTTTTTTTGGATTGAAGAATTTTTGTTTTTTTTTTTTTTATATAATATCAAGTAGGAAAATAAGAATACATTTATATATTAATTGGATATAAATGTTAACTAAAATATTATTTCTAAGCTACACTATTGTTATTATATACTATGACATCTAGTGTGATATTATCCTTTAGTTTACAGTTATTAGTTAAGTTAATTAATATGAACTTAACTACAGAGAGAGTAAAAGGAACTCTTAAGATTATTTAATTAGTAAAAGCAGATATATATAGTAAAGTTTTGAATAAAAGTTTTAGAAATAAAGAGATTTATATCAGTATTAAAAATAAAAGTAATATTGTTAGAGTCTGTAAGTTGAGAAGTAGGTAATCTGATATTGTTTTTCTTTTTAGTAGAGAATGTAATTTCTCATAATAATTCCTATTCATGTTGTTTAATGTTATAGATTTGCCAGATAGTAAAGTTAACTCAGGTAAATAATAAGTTAGATAAAGAAGTAAGAAAATTGTTAGTTAGTTTTTTTAGAATAGGTTAAAGTTAGTTGTATTAGTTAAGAATTATTATATCCTGAATGAGTAATAATATTATGTTATATATATTAAGGTTAAGATAGTAAAAATTTGTATTATTGCATTTAGTGAGGTTTTTGTAATGTTTAGAAAGTTTAAAGCATTTGAGATTTTATTAGTGAAAGTGTTTTGTAGATTGCAGAAATGAAGTAAACATTAAAATAAGTGTTTAATACTTTCATATTGATTGCAATATAAGCAATTTGGAGTTAGATAAAGAAGAAAATAGTGAATATTTTGATTTGATATTGTTGGTAAATTATTAAGAAGTATTTTGTTTCTAATAGAATATAGTTTGAGATTGGAGTTTTGGAAGTTAATGATTTTAGTTAATAATAAAATGTTTATAATTAGAAGATTTCATTATAGTTTGAGTTGAAGGAGTTTGTTAAATGTTTAAATTGAGATTAAGTTCTTGTAGAATTTACATAGATTGTATATGATTAAAATTCCTTTTCAAAAAAAGTAAGTAAATAAATAGAAATAATCAAAATTGAATTTTAATTTAGTTTTGTTTGCACCTTGTTTGGCTAGAAAATTAGTTATATTGTGTAAAGTATTTTTTAAATATAATTTAACTTTGTGTATAATGTAATTGATGTTTTGAGTTTGATTAAATAATTAAGCATATATATAATATTTTAATTATTTTGTTTGGTTTGTAAATTGTAATAGTGGGGTAATGCATTTGAGAGCATTTAAATAGTAGATAAGCTGTTCAAATGAATATGAATTTGATAATTGGCAGGTAGAATGAGGAATAGAGAAATAAGTGCTACTAATTTAGCTTGTGTTGAGTTTGATGTATAAGTTATAGAAGCATTAAATTTGATTTATGTATTCTTTTCAAGTATCCAAACAATATTTGTTAAAATATTATTTGTTTGTGATTTGAGTATAGAGACATCTGTATAAAATTTTAGATTAGTTAGTTCTAAAAATAAAATTTTTTTATAAAAATTGATGAGTTGGTTTTGATAAATAAGATCAAATATTGTGTTTTGTATTAAGAGAATTTCTGAGAAAGATATTGAAAAGAAGGATAAGAATTGAGGAACTAATTTGTATAGCTCTAAGTAAATATTTTGAAGTGCTTGAATTTCTTAATTGTTAATATTAAGCTTGAAATGTTGTTGCTTTTTTGTGTTTTGCATTTTAAGTTAATAGTATTTTTGTAATTAATTTGAACCATTGTAGATATAGAAGAAATACAAATTGTGTTAGATGTTAATTTAATAATTTGGTAGTTTTGAAAGAGTAATAATGAGTTGAATTAATTTGTTATTTTGTCTATGTACTAGTTTGAAGATGAAATATAAATTGTCTATATATTTTTAAGATTATTGAATTGAAATATAATCAGATTAAGTGTATTTAAAAATAGGTTTATTAGTAGAAGTTGAATATTGGGCTATATGCATGTATAGAAGAAGTGGATATTTGGTTTGAGAGTATTTTAAACTAGCCTGAAATAGGACTTTGAAGAGATTTAAGAGTTCTTAAATATATATTTTTTCAAGAATGTAGATTTAGATTGTCAGCTATAAGAAGTTGTTTAAGAAAAAGTATTTTGTTATTTTTAAGACTTGAAATTGTTGAATTACTTGAAAATAAGATAAAGTTATATGTTGTTTAGTTGATTAGTTTGTTTATAAGTAGATAGCTAACTTAGATAAAAGTTGTTAAGAAATATATTGTTTTTATTTTATTTTTTTTTTGGTATTAAAGTGACTTCTTTGGTCTTTTGACTTTTATTAATTACTTATCGGTATTGTGGTTCAATGAACCACTACAGGAGAGTGTACAATTGGCTACACGTGTAACTTTTCTATATTACCTATTTAAAAAGTTTGCCTGAAGGTTCCTTACCAATTGCTATATCTAACACCCCTGCTTGGGTGTTCTACTTTAAACTCTCTAAACCTGTAACCTGTATTAATATCACTGAGTTATCTCAGATGCTCAGATCATCATCTTAACCTTAGAACTAATTTATCCTTAAGGTAAACCCTTCAGAGCTTTCTGTACCCATTTTTACAGCTAACCTAGATATTGCTATAGCAGAACTAATACTTGTGATTAGGGCTGATCATTAAACCATTATGCCCTTGTAGAGTTCATACAGATTCTAGCATCTCTTCATAGCATATTCAAAATACTTTAATATACCCCTGCCAGTTCACCAAACTCCTAATCCAGATAGCCCAGTAGAACTTACGACTAGTCCATTGGTATATCAGATTGGCCTGATATTTTTTTCCTTCAGCTTGATCTGGCAGCCTGGTTGGTAGTACCTTCCACCTAGAGGTTTTTGCCTGTCTAGCTACTTCGATCTTAGTATCCGTTTCATAAGGCTAGCCTTTGCAGTAGGGCCATCAAAGATCTGGCTACCTCTCTACTTGGGTCTTTTCAAATAGACTTCTTGTTATTCAATTTTAACAGATTTACATGGC
The DNA here is from genome assembly GCA_910591915.1 of Cetraspora pellucida. Classification (NCBI taxonomy): domain Eukaryota; kingdom Fungi; phylum Glomeromycota; class Glomeromycetes; order Diversisporales; family Gigasporaceae; genus Cetraspora; species Cetraspora pellucida. Next base: position 2,149 of record CAJVQA010007060.1, on the reverse strand, counting down.
CATAAGGACTTATCTAGTGTTTGCACTACCTAATTGCTGGTTTGCATTTCTTCATATAACCACAACCTTGTCCCAAAGGACAATGTCATGTGAACTGTTATACGAATGCCCCATGACCTACTAGTCATGCTGATGTGATTGCCATTACAGGTATCTTAACCCAATCATTAGTAACAGTTGCTATAATACAAATATTACATAGGTGATTATCTAAATTTTCATCATCGATGGGATTTGAACACCCAACCTACCACTTGAAGGGTTGACAACCTGACCACTTCACTAGGTCATCATACCCTAATATATTGTTTTTATATAAGTAATAAAGTTGGAATATTATAATAAAATTAGTAGTTTTTCTGTAATTTTTTAAAATTGTGTCTTGTGTTAGAAATGGCATCTATATTTTGAAAAGCTATTTCTTAATTTGGTATATAGTAATTTGATTTAAAAGTTTATTAGTATTAAAACATCTTTCTATATTGTTGCTACTAATTTGTAAAATAAATTTATTTAATATAGAGATATTGAATAATTGTAGATTAGTAAGTATATTATTGTATGTATTTATAGATAGAGCATATGTTTGATACATTTTGTTAAGAGACTTGATAATCATTAAAGCTGGTTTTGTAAAGAAAAGTAGATTTGAAATAAATATTCAATTAATAATAAAAGGATAGTATTAAATAGTAGAGATATTTATATAGAAAAGAGTTTTTTGTATTAGATCATATGGGTGAATTAAGAAATTTTGCTAATGATTTTTTTGAGTGTAGGTTTAGTTGATCCTTTTCTATATAAAAAAATATCTAAATATTTAATTGAATTATTGGATTTGCAAGATTAATTGGTTTGTTATTAAAGTTTAAAGGATTTATATCTTGAGTAGTATTAAAAAATGTTTTTTATTAGATATAATATAAATGAGATTTGATTTAAATAGGTTAACTTGTATGTTATTTAGTTGGTAAAGTTCAGATATGTCATCTAGAATATTTTGAAAATCATTTTTGAATTCATAGTGCTATACTGTATCATCTATGAAGACAAAAGATAGTATTGTTATAGTAGATAGTATAGTTAAAAAAATTGTTCTAAGAGAGATTATGATGAGATTTTAAAAAGTTTTGAGTTGTATTTTGAGTTTATATAGCTAAGAATAGGATTATAGTAAAATTTTCAGAGTAGTAGAGAATAGGTTTCTTTTTGTTCTATGCCTAAGTATAGTATAATTAGATTAGTAAAGCTATAAGCAGTAATTGCTCTGGCTTTAATAAAGTTTAGACTAGCTTAAGGGATACCAATACATTTATAGACATCTAGCAACTGTTAAATGTTGATTTTGTCAAGATCTTAGACATGTCTTAAAAGAGTATTTATACCTCTTTGTTATTAGTTTTGTAATATTTAATTGTATTTAATAATATTTATATAGAAATATGAGTTGAATTATTCTTAGTTGCTACAAAGTTTAAGTTATTTAATAGATAATGCTAAGTGATGATATGATCAAGACAGGTTGTGAAAATTTGAGTAAACCATTTTTTTATAGATTCAATTAGTAAGATAGATCTGACTTGATCTGAGGTATTTTTAGTTAAAAGTTAGTATTTCAAGTAGTAATAATTATTTTATAATTACTATCTGTAATATCAACATAATTAATAATTAAAGGTGAAATAAAGTCTGAAAGAATTTTAGAATTAATTTATATATCATTAATTTGACTTTAATTTAAACCTCTTTGTTATATAGGTTTAGTTATAAAATAAAATTCTAATAAGCTTAAAAATAATAGAAATGAAAATATAAAAAATAAGTTTGCTAATCATTTATATTAATTAGAGTTATTATTAAAGACTTCTATTATAATTATATGCTAGTTATAACTTTTTGCTTAAGTTAACTAATTTATAACTGTTTTATATAAATTTAAACTATTTAAAATAGTTTGAAAAAAGATATATTAAAATTATACAAAGGTTGTTATTAACAAAAAGATAAAAATTAATACATATTATCTCTTAAACTGTAGACCATTTCCAGGTAAATTTGTCTGGAAAATTAACAAAAATATACTTATGATTTATATTTTTTAAATTTTAAAATATTTAAATAAAATTTTGTTTGATAATATTTAAAAATA
>CAJVQA010007059.1:0-14205 GCA_910591915.1 Cetraspora pellucida | reverse complement strand
TTGCTATTTTTTGAAGCTGCCATCTTATGCCTATATGCTGGGTTAGTAAAGATGTAAAGGTCTTTAGGACCACTTTCACTGAATTGTGAGTTGTTTGTTGCAGTGCTGTTTTTGATGTTATTGTAATTCAGGATGACTAGTAAATTTTTTTTCTAAGGTTTACACCTCTTTTAGGTCAAGTTTACTGTTTAGAACAAATTTACTTAATGGTCCAAGGTCGATTTACTTAGTAGTTATTACTCTCTGTCAATATAAAATTTTTCTTCTTTTGTCCAATTTTGGTAAAGTAATCTATGGAAAAGAGTTCATCAGCATTTTTACTTCAAATAATTGTCATCATCTTGGATTAGTATCATAAATCCTCTTATTCAAAATACAGATCAAACAGACAAGAATGATGCTAATATAATTGAACCAACAAAACAACCACTTTTACTTATACCAAAAAATATTGAAGATATTAACTCAACATTATTGCTAAACAACATACAACTTATACTGCCAATAACTTCACAAGCTGAAATCATATCAACAATATAAAATCTTAAACAAATATACACTATTAGGACAATTCCTAAGTGTTTACTCAACCTACTACTATTACCCACACCTACCTGAGAAATATTCAACCCTCTTACTATATTACTAAACCAGTCACTTACAATAAACATAGTGACCATGGACATCTTCCAATAATATGTCAACACACCTCTCCAACCTATATAACAATCTTTACACACAATAGCACATAACTATTGCAACACATAATATACAAGGATACAACAATATTACCAAAAGAAAACTATAGCTGAACTATTGCATTAGCCAACAGTTTGATATTATATCACTTACAGAAACCAAATTAGCACAATTCTAATATAATCATCTTACACTCTACAATAATAATTACAAATGCTTCATGTCAAACAACAATACTACTAATCCAAATTACCCTAGAGAATCAAGTGCAGGAACAATAGTTCTTATTAACCAACTACTTACAACATACATTTACAATATATAATCTCTTAATGGTACTGCTATTGCAATTGATCTCTACTTATTACACAAAAACAAACTTGAATTATATCTACATACTTACCAAATAATTCTGATATTAATAAACAAACACAAAACCAAATTATTCTCTGAATTAAACAAGCACAAAAACTCAACATTATTCCATTAATTATGGAAGATTTTAACCAAGATCTCAACAGACCATCATGCTCTACTTTATATAAATACCTTCTATTTTACAACTTTTTTCTTTAATATATAATTATATTCCTAATACTCCAACCTGGACACACAACAACCTTTCTAGCCAAATTGATGAAATCTGGGTCCTATAACAAATCTTATATACATTTACAACTCCCAACATTATTAACCCAATCAGAATTACAGACAGTAATCACTATATTATCTATACTAATCTCTAAATACAAATCAAATTAGCCAAATGATACAAAAAATACAAATATTAAATGTATAAATATGACTCTATGACCAATGAACTATGGGAACAGTTTTAGCAAAAAAGTCATCAACTTTCATCTTCTCTCACTAAAGTAGCAGCATCTGCACTTACAATAAATCAACTCTGATACCAAATTCAATCAACAGTGCTTACTGCAGCAAACACATATATACCCTTTACTTTCCATTCCCAAAAACAATTTCAAAGCTTCTCACCTACTGCTTCAAAAGCACATACTGCATTAAACATCTGTGACAGTATACTCCAAACTTTATAAATCTTAAATACACTCCTGATAACAATAACTTAACTAATATTGCAATCATTAATAGCATCAATCAAAAAATACAAACTATACAACTGTTAACAAACCTACCTATCGCACCTTACACCATAATTAATATCAACTCTAACCAACTCTCTGCTACTATTAACATAATAAAAAACTATCACAAAACACTATATCATACTTGTGACTTAGAAAACAAACAGCAATCTCACAACAAATTGAACAATATATTCAAACACACTACAACAATTTTATCTCAAATACAACAACTATGATTAATAGTATAATCAACTGCCACACTGACCCAGTATTATTTGATAACATAAAACTTTAGGACTCAATAATTACAGAGCCAAAAGAGATCTGTCAACATATTAATAACTACTCTGCAAACTAGACCAAACATAATCCACATAATCCAACTCTCTGAGAACAATAGAAGGATGAATACACCTTTAAAACCAACATACTCCCCTTATGGTACAACATACTATTAGATCCTATAACCCAACAGGAAATAATTAATACAATCAACTTAGCACCAAACAAAAAAGCAACAGGACCAACACTTATCTCTAATGAAATGCTTAAACACACTCACCCTTATATTATCAAGTTTCTTACAATTTTATTTAACAAGTGTTTAAATACCACAGATATACCAACTGTTTAAAAACAGAGCAAAATATATCCAATCTCAAAAAAACTCATTTTTATAGGCTACCTTAACCACATGAGGCCTATTACTCTTCTTGAGCATACATGAAAAATCTTTACAAAAATTATCACCAAAAGACTTACCCAAATAATGTCCAAATACCCTATTCTTGATCCAAATAACTTTGTTGCTTTACTATATTCTTCTATCACACAACCCATACAAATACTTACAAACATACTTCAAGAAACATATATACAAAATAAAGAAATCTGGCTTTTAGCTCAGAACATGAGTAAAGCATATAATTTTGTACACATTCCACTTCTTCAACATGCACTAAATCACATAAAAATTTCTCAAAACATATCTCAACTTATAACAAATATTCACAGCAATCACTACAACTCAGTTATTACAATTTTGGTCCTACATCTAGATACCATGTTCAAGATAATATAGACCAAGGAGAGACTATTAAACCTCTGCTCTGGTGCATCTATTATGACTTTCTAATTACCCATATCTATTCTGAATTTCATGAATATAATATGTTAATAATATTCTCTTCTACAAATCAACTACTTACATATCATATCTCAGTCCTTGTTAACATAAATGATACCTTATGGCTAGCTCCTGACAAACAAACTATGCAACAAATTGTTACAACAGCTGAGTCCTTCTACAACATGGCTAACATTACAGTTAACTTTACAAAATCAATTTTCACAACAAATCAAACTAAAGACCTGAATCCTATAATCAACTTCGCAAACACAACTATACATACTATACATTTAAAACAAACCTTTCGATACCTAGGCTGCTGGCTTATACTCTTGAATCATCACAAACATATTCATAAACAGATCACTACTGAAGCAATAAACCTGATTAATACTATAAAAAACAAAAAGATTACTGAAAAACAAACAATTTATATAATTAACATGGTACTTGTACCCCACTTCTTATACAGGACTATGAACATATTTATGCACCAATCCACTATGCAAGGCATAACTAATTCATACATGCAAGTAGTAAAACACAAAGCTGGACTTGTCTCAACAATACCAAATTCCACTATACTTTATCACCAAATTTATAACCTTTGTAGCTTAACTGATATTTAAACACAAAATCATATCTCATCACTTTATACACAACTAAACAACACTCTAACAGCCCCATCAATCAAAATTATCATTCAACACCTCCAAAATGCTATACTTTCATTAAACAACATTTTACTTACTCCTAACTATATACTACCTACTAAATTTCACAATACACTTACAGCCCAAACTATTCAAACAGCATATTAGCTCAATATTAATATAGAAAACCTTCCCAACTTTTGGCCTATACCAACTATATACAAAAGCACCCCAATCGATACACTAATTAAATTCTGCAACAAACCAACAAATATTAAATCATTAACTAACAAAGCAAACATCTATGCTATTGAGCAACTTACTAATCACACAAACATACAACTAGTTCCATAGCAATGCATTACATACAAAACACTTAAGATACCTAGAGGCAGAACTCCAGAATGGTTTCTTGAATTACATAATACCTTCTATACATCTACAATACTATTTATTCCTACTATTACTTCTAACCCATTTACTACAAATTCCATTATACTAAAAAGAAACACCTGAATCCTAGGAAAAACTAACAAAACTCAGATCATAGGAAAAATACAAAAAATCATTTATATAAGCAATACAATATATATTAAACACTATCACTTATCACCACTAGAGCTTCAATATATAGCCCTACTGTCAAAATGTATGAACTGCAAAAACACTATTACTACTACTAATCAGCAATTCATTATAATGCTTAAAACATCTCAGTGCATAGCCATCAAAGTGTCTAGTGCAAAATTTCTCTGTACAGATATTGATAACCTAGCACAACATCATTCACACCTTATAATACAAATATTATCATGGCACTAATATAAAACACCAACTTCATATTCTACTATTGCTTCTACTAACTAAAATAATTCTCAACCATCAACTACTTCTATATCTACAAATAACTTAATTTACCAATTATTTTTACCAAATACATCTAATGCATATTTATTTCATCTCTCAACAATTAACTCTCAAACTAAAAAGCTTTAACTATACCTCCATGTAACTATAATCCAACCAAATACCCCAAGCTTACATGTTCAATTTGCCTGGATTCTTATACCTACTAATATTACATTCTTTTCTCAAATTACATACTGGCTCTCTATTACACAAGCATACCTTATTGATATTATAACAATACTAACTATTGCTTCACAACATTGCCAAATAACAGTCTTTATGACACATAAACCAATAACCAACTATATTAACTTACTTCTTATACCATTATCAAACACAACACTTACTTTACAAAAACATAATTACTGGCCACTCAAACTCTTAACACAAACAATCATCACTTGCAAACACCTCAAAATCAAATAAATTAATATAGAGAACCCAGATAACCACTCCCTTTACAACAGAACAGTTCATCTTTCTACTACAACACAACAATATAAACTTCATACCCAACCTTATGCATTGGACAATAACAACTTTTATTTACTTGAAATGGAACACCAATAGAAAACAAAACCTGCCGCTTTATTCACCATCTACAAAATGCAAATAACACTGCAAAATAGCATGCCTTAAATAGAACTAGCCACTAAAATATTATTCATCACAATACCAACTGGGATCTGACATACCAATTCATTAATTACAACAACAAACCTAATACTTGTGCTACCCATCCTAAGCACTCACAATTAAAAAGCTTTAAAATTAAGTTTTTACTAAATGAGTTACCTACACTGTTAAATTTATACTACAGAAAACCTAAAACCTATACCAATCCAACCTGTAATCGCTGCACATTACATATAGAGAATAACCTACATTGGCTTGAATGTTAGGCAAACTCTATAACCCTTAATTAACTACTTCAACAAACTATACACAAGTTCTATACAAAACACAAAATAGGAAACAGCAATATACCTGTTCTACTGCAGCAATTTACTTCAACACAAACTACTACTCAACAATTTCTTTGAATATAAGGTTTAATTCCAGATGATATACTCACAAACTGCAATATTACTTCAAGCCTACTTGTTAATCTATTTTACAAAATATCAAGTAATATATATATATAAATTAATAAAGCAATCATTAAATAAATGAACCTTTATTCTTATTATACACATAATAAATTGAGTAATTCATCTATAAGAGACCTTATTTTAGTACTATAAGCTGTTATGTCAGCAAATATTTATAGCTGCATTTTTAATTACTACTGCATCAACTAAATAAAGTCATAGAGTGTTATTCATTATCTGAAAACTCTGTATCAATTTGATTAAGATCTAATTCATTTGCACAATTTTATTGGCTTGCCAATGGAATAGTTATATGAAGAATAAGTTGGTTGAGCTTCTTAATTTTTGTCAAGACATTTTCACTATAGGATGGTTTTTCTTTGTTACAAACTGCAATCTGATAATCGATATGGATTTGCAAACCTTCAACAATAAAGTTTTTAAGTAACTTGAGCAAATATTGAGATTTTTTAAATTCTGAGAAGTTACTGACTTCAAGGTATTTGCTAAGTTTTTGTCACCAGACTTTACAAGCAATGAATTGTTAATATTTTCATCTGTTGGATCACTACAGTACATATTGATATTAAACCCATAAATAACACATTATGTAATATTAAATGGTAGGCTAATATTATTTGTATCTTATATTCTGTACATACCAGTTTTTAACAAGTAAATCCTTAGCAAAATCTGTAATATCCTTATTAAATATACATCTAAAATTATCAATGTATTTATGTATTTTTCAATATAGCAGTTTAAATTCTTTAGTTACTGAGTCTATTGATAGAACAATTTTCTTAATCAGTTTTTTATATATTTTTTTAAAAGAATTTCATATTTATAAAAACAAAAGTTTGCATTGTTTTATAAAAAGATTTATTAAAATTTCTTTGTTCATCAGCTCTAAGAGATTAACTTCAGCCTAATAAATATATAATAAGTATATAGTTTAGAATAAAAACTAATACATATGTGTATTATAAATTAAACAAACCTTGTATAATAAAGATGCTGTTAAACTTTGACTTGTGTGATCAAATTTGGTCATGTGCATAACCAATCAACTAATGATTGCTTATCAGAAAAAGTTATTTCTTGTAAATTATTATCAGGTTGTCAAGTAGCCATATTGTAATAAGAGTTTACAAGAGAATGTAGTACATGTTAGTGTTATAAATTTAATTTTAAATTATTTTTTTTCTGATAATTGTAAGAATTTTATTGCTATAATGGTTCTTTATCTTGATATGTTGTTGAATATAAATTCAATATATTGTCTAATAACATTGTAGTTGCTCATGACAAGCTTTTATATTGTTGTTCTAATACAATAGAATTTTCAGATATTATGAAACTTGTTTCAGAATTATTTGTGCCATTAAATAAGACTTGTAATCTATTGACATTTTTATTTAAATAAGTATTGTATATCAAGTTTGAATTCATAAAATTTGATTGAATTGAAGTGCTTGATGGCATATAATCTGAATATGAACTAATTCTAAATCAATGTTATATGATGATTTTGAATGACTTGTATAACTTGAATAATCATTAAGATTATAAAAGTTTTGATTTTATTAAATTGACCAAGCTATATTGTTAGCTGGTGTCAATATAGTATTATTTAAATTCATTAGTGCAAATGGAACACAGGCAAGTTCATTAGATTTTTTTTAAAAAAATAAATAAATAGATAAATAAATGATAAATCAAAAGTATTTAATATAATTCTTATTAATGGTAAATTTTATAAAAAAATTGTTATTTTTATAAATCGTTTGTTTTAAATGTTTATTAGATATCATTTGTTGTTCAGAAATCTCTTTGTCAGATTCAAAAGTAATAATATTTGTTAATATTAATACAAAATTAGTATTAGTATATACTTGACTTTATAAATATATACTAATAATTTCTTTTTTTTTGATTTTCTAGCATTTGCAGTTTTTCTGCCTCTAGTTCTTGCTATATTTAGTAAAAAATCATTTTTTATATAAAAAAAAGATTTCTTATTTTTATTTTATATCAACACAATTACATACTAAAATATATTCATATATATATAATTAATATATTAAACTTTGCAATTAAAATGTCATTGTATCATGTGAATCACATATTACATAAATTAATATATATATCAAATTTTGGTTAAATTTTTTTTTTTTAACTTATTCAAAGTATATCTAGACATCAGCTTTTATAATTTGAAACTTTACAGTTTTGCTTAAGAGCACTCAAAACTACAAAGCAACTAACTTTTAGATATAAAAATATTTCAATATGTGAAAATAATGAACTGCAGCAAGAAAATTTAAATGAAATCCAAAATTGGCAACATGAATATCAGGAATTTGAAAATAGCAATAATTTTAGTAATACTGATACTGATACAGAATTCTGTTATAGTAAGCTGAGTAATAATAATTCAACCAATTTGAACTGAAATGATATAGAATACAATGATAAATCTTGCAATACTAATTCAGATAATAATACCTCTAAGGATAAAACAACTTTTGTTGATGCTTCAAAAATATTTGATGAGACAAATTTTAATATAACATAGAACCCAGAAGACCAATTTGGTGTATTTAAAAACTTCATAACAATAGCAATGTTTATATGTGCTGTAAAATATATAATATATAAGTATTTGTATAAAATTTAATAGATTAAATAAAGTGCTTAATTTTAATTACCTTCTCTTTTTTTTTAAGCAAAAACTGTTTATCACAATCTGATTCAATTTTTACTTCATCTACAATTTGATAAAAATCATTTGATTACTAATTTACAAACACTTAAAAAATATTAGGAAAAACTTCTTTTAATGCAATCTAAAGTCACAAAGTTCCAATTAACCCTTGAAGCATACTATCTATGACCAAACATTTTACAAAAGTTTATTATTTTTCCTTAATTAAGTACCTACATCACATATTAAAAAATCCTAGTATTAGTTCTCACTTATACTTCAGACTAGGAATTTTTTTCAAGTTATGTGAAGAATTGTGAAAAGGAAATCTTTGGACAGAATTACCTCTTTTTGGCCAATCTCATATAACAACTTCATGAGATAAATAATTAATTAAAATATTATAAACTTGAATAGGTTGATATTAATGAAAGTTTTATCTTATTTAGGATCTTTTAAATGTAGTGATTTCATTTAATATCATTCTTATGAAAGTTTAAAACATGGTCGAATTTAGTTATTCATTGTTAAAGACAATACAATAAAAGTTCAAATACAAAGATTAATTCCTTATAATAAAATTCCTTAAAATTTATATTCTTTAGAACATGCATTTCAAGCTTAAAAGAATGGTTCTTAGTAGGAGAAATGATGATCATATTATAGAACTTTCTTCTTTATTACAGAAAATTGTAGTCTGGCTTAAAAATCAACTATCTTCACTATTTTTTGACTTATCTGTTAATGAAATTTTATATTATTTTAATAAGTCTTGAAAGTACTGTCCTATTAAATTTTGAAATCAACATCTAGCAGAATATATAACAACAAATCCACCATCTTATTCAACTATGCCAGTACTAAAATTCTTCTTGAATTTGTATTATAACAACTTTGTACTTTCTAAAATATATATCACTCTTTAGGTAGCATTTATTTACAAATTGGTAATATGCTATATTGAATGAAAAAACAACTATGCAACCATTTTGTTATTAGATTTGTGCCTTTTGGAGAAAAAATTCAAGACTTTATTAAGCCTTTTCTTGAGAAAATAAAAAAACTTGAAGAAGGTTTTATAATGAATTTAAATGGAACTAATTATTAGATAATAGATGGATTAGGTGTTTTTACTTCAAATTTGCTTCAGAGAAATGACATTGCTAGAACATTGCACCATAATGCATATTGAGGCTGCTGAACATGTAAAGTAACGAAAGATCAATTAACAAATCTTATATTTGATATTTATTATTGTGGTCGATACTATCAAATTACAGATCAAGAATTTCAACTTATAAATCAACAAACTTCAAAAAATACAAAATTGAAACTTTGTTCTCAATATGAATTACAACTTTTATCTGGATCATTAGATCTGATTTTGTATGCCCATTATTTGCATGTAACACAAGATGCATATTATGCAATTGTAAGAAAAATTACTCAGCTGCTTGACTGTATCTGTTCAATATTAACATTTAATGAAGAGAATAATTTGATCAAGTATTAGAAAAACTTTAAAACATCAACATAATGGTCTTACTTACCAAATCCAATTACTCATTAACATTCATTTATGATGTCTGATAATTTAAGGATTCTTATAGTTTTTCTTTTATTTTAAAGCATTGTTTGACTATTAATAGTATCAAGAATGATTTTTTAAAATTTATATGTAATAGGTTATGATTTTCCCATTGATCAGAAGTATGTGATTATATTATTCATATATGGGTACTTTGTGCTAAGACAGCTAAAAAAGTGTTTTCTTTAACTATATGATGATCTAATAAATATTCTTATCTACAAACTATTTTGAATAATAAATACAATGCTTTAATTAAGGTACATATTAATAATTAATAATTTGCTTTAAAATTTAATTATAAAAACAATAACTTATTTTAAAATAAGCTTTTTCCAAATAATTTTTAGAATCTTCCTAATCTACATATAAGCTGCCATTTAGTAGACCACACATATCAATATGCAACTTGCCCAAATACAGCAGTTGTATCAAGGAAATAGTGCACCAAATATTCAAAACAATAGTTCTACACACCAATAAATGTAATTTGGAACTTACTTTATTACAGCAAATTAATACATTGCAAACTTTAAAACATCTTGTAGATAGTGAAATAGATGATCGAATGCCTTATTATTCAACATGATCTATTTTTATACCATTGATTATTGCATCATGACTTCATCATTTATTATCTGGTTGGTGCATTAATAACTATAGCTTATCAATATACTATTCGACCAATTAATTACAAATTGAGTATAAAAATAACTATTATAGTTCTTTTATTTTTATCTAGATTAAAGTTATCTAATAAGCTATAGTGACTGTCATGTGAACATAATTAACACTAATATTTTTATATAGTTAACTCAGAATAAAATGTTTTTTTCTTTTTTTTAGTATATTATATACTTATGAATATTTACTTTTTTAGATAATTCAATGGCTATTACCAATCCTAAGCTTTTTGATTGTTTGAAAATAAAACTAGAGATAAAATGGAGTAGAAATCAAGTAGAAGCAGCTGGATTTATATTAACAAATATTGAAACAAATAGTTTATTTGAGGTTATAATGAAGGCATACTCATCATACTACTTATTTGAACAAGCTTTGTTGAAAATATAGGTTTACTTTTATAAAAACATGTCATATACAACTCTTAAACCTGATGGCAATTATCATAATATGAAACTAAAAGTTGGCAAAATAGTTGAAGTTACAAGATTTAAAGAAAGTAAAATAATATTTGACAAAATAATGAGTATAATTAAACATTTATGAAATAATAATCAAGAATATGTTTTTCTTTGTTTCAACTGGCTGGAAGAACTTAATAAACAAGAATCTTTATTAAATTGTCCAGTATATCATATTTGACATAATTCTTTAAATTGGGTTCATCCAATTTCTACAGTATTACATTTGTCAAATGTTCCTTTTATTCATTATTGTAATTTAAACTGTTCGTTTCAACAACATGATATTACTAATAATAAGTATATTCAGAATGCCTTTTTTTTTGTGGCAATTTGAAAAAATACTTTAGTACAATATACTATATAATAGCAATCTCTTGTGTTGCTTATATGTTTATAATATGTTTATAATAGATTGCAAATTGTATCATCAATAAATAAAAAGAGTATAATAATAAAATTTTTTATTATCATTTTAATAAAACTTAATATAATTATTATAAAAGTCTTAATGTATGCTATTATATTTCTAAATTAGTTATTTATTAGTTTCTTACTAGCACAATTTACAAGCTTGATGACAGGCTAATAAGCATCTATTGACAATCTAAAAAAATCAATTATTAGGCTTTCACAAAAATGTAAAATTTTTGCAAAGTATATTTGCTTTAGACTGCAATTGGCTAAAATAGCACTTTAAATCTTCTTGCATATTATTAGGCAATTTTAGATAGGTGTGACTTTTAGGTTTCTGAAATTGTAACCTCAAAGCTAACTTCAAGCATGACATATATATTTAAATAGCATTTAATAAGGTCTATTGACCTATGTATTTTAATTTATACATTTTAGAGCTTTATTAGAAATCTGACTTAAGAAAAGAGAAGATATAACTTAGGTAAAATTTCAGAAGTTATATCTCAGATTGTTATACAAAAATGTTAATAAAGAAAGATGTAGTTTTAGACCAAAATTTAAGACTTTTTATCACATATGTTGAACCTAAAATAACAAATCAAAACTCAATTAAAATAAGTAAATTATTTATACAACTGTGCTAATACATATAGGTTTTTATTGTGCAACATTGCAATTGTTTTTACATGTATATATATTTTTTTTCTTAAATAGTCTGGTATAGTTATTAAGTTTTTATTTTTCAAAATAATTTTTTTTGTAATCTTTAGGTTCACTGCTTGCATTTTTCCTACAACTTAACATTAAACATTTTGTTACATATTCTTATAATTAACTATCAACAACATTTAAATCAATATTAGCAATACATGACAAAAATATCAATTTTTATAAAATACATATATTGTGGTTTGTTCTTGTAAGTTTTTAAGGTTTTTAAGTTTTTATAAGTTTTGTTTATAAAATTCTTGACCTTTTTTACATTAAAGTCTAGGGTCATCATAGATGGTTAGAGGTAAGGTTAGAAAAAATTTTAAAGAATATAAAAATATTTTACTTAGATCTGTATATGCTTACTAGTCAGTCTGTTTTATATATAGAGTTGAAGTGAAATTTTATTTTCAATACCTGTTTAATGTCTGAGTAACTCGATAAAGATTAATACATGCAAAAATTTTTATAGTTCTAATCAATTACTGTAAAACATATATATAAGATAGTTGGCATAAAATAATATAAATCAAATATTTAAAATAATACAATATCTATATCTTTTATATCCACTGTATAAATAATTTTTTTATCTTGATGAGAACCAGAATGTTTAAATAGAGGACTCACAAGCAGGTTCTAGATATGGCAGCTAGTGTAAAACCTTTGGACAGACTACTTAAATTATACAATAACTAAAATTGTACGAGTGGCTAGATGTATACTCTTTTTATGATTGCCCTCTGTGACTGTTGTAATACAATCACAAAGCTAAAACATATTATCAATAAAAGCCTGAGTCACAAGTACTCACCTTTAATATTAAAATAAAAATAAAATAATTTTTTTATCTTGCATTACATTTACAGTAATATAACACTATGTACAAAGTGACATGATATACAAAAAAATGTAATTAATGCATATTTAAACTTATTTTGGATATCAACATATAAGAAACTTACAGCAAAGAGGAGATGGGAAGGTAAAACTTTCAAAACCTTTGAAGCCTAGTTTCACCCAAGGTGCCAAGTCCGAAACTAGGTGAAACGTCTGAAACTAGGCAAAACTTCTGAAACTGGGCAAAACATCTGAAACTGGGTAAAATGTTTAAAACTGAGCGAAACCTTTGAAACTAGGCGAGACCTCTAAAACTATGCGAAACTAGGCGAAACGTGATTTTATCTCTATCAAAATTAACATATCACTTGACTCAGATTTCGATATAATGATTTTAAAAGTCACATGACCTCTACACTTAAATTTGACCAATGGAATTTCTAAATGTCATGTGACTGTCACACATAAAATTGACCAATGAAATTTCCAAAAGTCACGTAACCGCTGCACCTAATATTGACCAATGGGATTTTTAGAAATTCCATTGGTCGATTTTAAATGCAGCGGTCACGTGACTTTAAAAAATCGTTGCATAGAAGTCTGCGTCACTTAATATGTTAAGTTTCGCTCAGTTTCGCCTAGTTTCGCCCAGTTTCGCCCAGTTTCGCCCAGTTTCGGATGTTTCGCCCGGTATCGGAAGTTTCGCCCAGTTTCAGACGTTTCGCCCAGTTTCAGATTTGGGGCGAAACCGAAACTCAAAAGCCGAAACGTTTCGGACTTCGGTAAAGGGTTTAGGCCGTAACACTAGATGGGACTATATATTATATAGTCCCATCCCTCCTTTTGATATGGGTGTTCCCATATCAGAAGTGAATTTTTACATGCTTTTAAAATTTCAAACCAATTCTAGCCCCAAATTCATTGATTACTAATCGATTTATAAAATTCAAAATTACAAGGCACAAAAGTCCAAATAACGAAAATGGATCGGCAACTTGTACAGCAATGGCGGAGGTTTATTTATTATTTTATTTATTTTATTTTATTTTGACAATATTTAAATGGGGAATATATAATGAAATTACAAGATCTGATATATCTTCCATCAGCAGTAATATAGGCTTAACTAGGGATGGTAAAGTTCTTAGGTTCGGAACTTTAGAACCTGGTTTTAGAACCTGGTTTTTAAAAACTAGGTTCCAAT
>CAJVQA010007058.1:0-14207 GCA_910591915.1 Cetraspora pellucida | reverse complement strand
ATCGATGGGATTTGAACACCCAACCTACCACTTGGAGGGTTGACAACCTGACCACTTCACTAGGTCGCCACACCCTGTTTTGTAACTTTTTGTTCTTTTCTTGTTTTTGCATATTTGATTAATTTTTAAGCTTTACAATGGTTCATTTCTGATATTAGTTTTTTTGTCTATGTCTTTTGTTTATTGTTATATTGTAAATTTTTTTCTTAAATATGTGTTTGTTTGTTGCTATTATAATCATTTCTTTTATTAAATCCTATATATCATTTATTTTTTGTATTTTCTTTTTTATTTTTTGTTTTTTCTTTTAAATATACTTTAGTGCTTTCTTAATCTTTAATTATTTTTGTAATTTTTGTATATATTTTTCTTAATCTTTATTTTTTGTCATGTTATAAAAATATATTGTTCTTGATTGGCTTTTTCTTTTAACTTTTGTTTTGTTGCTCTTTGCTATTATATATTTAACTTATATTTTTGCTATTACTATTTTGTAATTACTTTTAGTAATTTTCTTTAAGTCTTCAATTTCTGTTCTTTGTAGACCTGATGCTAGCTCTTTTAATATCTATATATAGTTAATTATTGTTGCTATTTCTGTATTTAATTATGTATATCTTTGTTTTTTTATTTTTGTTTTTAAGATGACCTTTTGGTCTCTTGACTTTTATTAATAACTTATTAGTAATATGATTCAATAAACCACAATATGAGAGAGTACAATTAGCTATATGTGTAACTTTTCTATATTACCTATTTAAGAAGTCTGCTCAAAGGTACCTTACTAATTGCTATATCTAACACTCTTGCTTTTACATACTATTCAAACTACAAACTTTTAAAATCTCACTCAAACCCAAATTCTAAATAGAAAAATCTTATTCTCATTCTGAAAAAACTCTATTTGGCTACCATAATTCCAAACTTTAGTTAAATCCCAAATCTCATCCCAAATTCCAAATTTCATCTCAAATCCTATCCCAAATTCCATTACATGTTTCAAATTTTAAATTTCATCTTAAATTCTAAACCCAAATTCTATTCTATATTCTAAATTCCAAATCTTATCTTAAATCTCAAATCCTATCCTATGTTTCAAATCTTAAATTCTATTTCCAATCCTATCTTATATCCCAAATCACATCTCATATTCCAAATCCTAAGTTTTCGAATCTAAAATCTTGATTTAAATTTTAATTATAAGATATAAATATATTTTATTACAATAAAGTATATTTTTATTATTGCTGTTTTTGATTTACTTGGAATTAATTAATTTGTGATATAACAAAAAACCAGAAATCTCTAATTACAATATAAGTTAATCATTTAATTCATTATATCTTCAGATGTTAAAAAAATATTTATTTAATGAGTTTTGCAAATTATAATGAATTATACAATTAACTTATAAGATTCACAGATTTTTTATTTTTGTTTATATGATTTTTTATTGGATTAATAAAATGATAATTACTGATTATCAAAGAAAAAAGCCAAAAATTTTTTTAAATAACCAGATTGGTGATATGCTAATTCTAATCTTAATTATATAATTATATACTAGATAATTATATATATATAGTGTTTGAAATTAGAGTTATCTGAATTCTTACAAAAACACTATTATAAATTTGTATGCAATATAAATTTTTTACTGTTTTTTATTAAAAATTATTTAAAAACAGTAAAATAATAATAGTGTTCTTATATATAATAAGTAGTTGCACAATGCTGCTATATCAAAAACTTATAAATATAACTAATTAAAAGGCTACACAAAGTGGGATTTATAAAAATTTTTTTTATCCCAAATTAATCAATTCCAAGTAAACTAAAAACAGAGATAAAAATATTAAATATTCACAATTTATAATATTGTAGTTAAAAATTGATAGCATTTTATGTTTTTAAGGCTTTTTTTATTTTATATAGTATTTACAAACTTCAAAACAATACAAAATTTAAAGGCATAGTAAAACAGAAAGAACTGTCAATATTACATATTAATCCTTCATATAATGTAGTCAATCAATAATAAAATTATTTATTTTGTGTTTACTCTAAAATGTATATTATGGATATAATCTCTCACCTTATTGTTTATACAAGGTGATCAGTTAATCTAAAATTATTTATATGTAACTTTAAGTGTAATAGATATAATCCTTCACTTGGTGTAATATTAATAGTTTTTTCTGTTGCATAGTAATTAAGACTCCAATCTACAAAACATTGCCACTATCTAATAATAGGTTAGAGGTTTTTAGTTTAGATCAACAACAGAAATAACTTTAAAACAACTATTATTGCTAGAAACACTTAAGTTTTGTACAAACATTACACATTTTGAAATTTCATATATTGAGTTTTTTTTACAACTCTTAGATTTTATTGGTAATTTACAAAAACTTCAATTCTCACTTTATTATGTTTATGATGTATTAATAACATCATACCAAGTTTTACAGAATTCTTTATTATATTTAATTTAAAAAATCCACTTAAGCAAATTCCAGATTTATTTCAATACACAATAATACATAATAATAAATAATTCTTATATTTATTGTAGCATTTGCTAGAAAAAAAAAATTAAGAATAATATCATTAAAGTTATCAAAGTGTAACCAAAGTTACAATTCTTTAATAAACATAGAAAGAATCTAAAGATACTATTCTCAGTTTAAGAGAAGTTATTCTACTATTTTATAAAATCTAGCATAATAGTAAATTCTCAATTTACTCAAAATTAAATGAAATTTGATACTTTTATCACAACAATTGCATTCAAATACATGCAAAGAGCAACAGCTTTCTTGATTAAATAATTTAAATAAAAGCAATCAATATTATTAATATAATTGTTCAAATATAGTAGTTTTTTTTTTAAAAAAAAATAAACAAAATAACAAATAAATTAATAAGTATAGTTACACTCCTATATAAGACATTTACTTTTTAAACAAACTATTATTTAATAATTCTCTATATAAGCATGTTCTAAGTACATCTATATAAAAATACTTTTTATGAATCTTAATAGTATGATTATATAGAAGTATGACTATTAATAAAAATAATAAATAAAAATAAAAAAATAAAGTAATTGCTTATTGTAATTCTTTAATATTCAAAGAATTTTATTTACTTTAATGTTTTTAACTAGTTTAATAACACACAAATTCTGAAGATATATATTAATTTGTAAAAGTGTCAGACTCTTTTTTGCAAGTTTCAGTCTTTGCTTACAGATGTCTTAAGGCATAATTCTTATTTATGATAACATAACATTAAAAAGAAATAGCTTTGACTATACTTTTAATAATAAGTATAAAACTTAATTTATCTTATTTGCTTCTCTTTAAAAAAAGTATTGCAAGCTATTGTTTCTCTCTAAAAAAAAAAGCTAAGATAAAAAGATGTATTAGATTTCTCAGCATACACCTAGTATAAGCATACTTTGTAGCACAATTTATTAAGTTTATACTTATTTTATAGGACTATGCCTACTAAAAATTTTATTAGAAATATTACTTCTATAATTAACTCATATTTTCTTACATACTGCATAATTCCAAAAGTTGCAATAATAAAACTATTTTTGGTTTCTAAGAAAATAGTAAAATATGAAGTTTTATTAGGCTTGAATTCTAATTATAAATAATAAAAAAGTCAAATCAATAAAATAAAATACACAAATAAAATAAAAAAATAAAATTATATATATTTACAATAGAAAGCTTCAATAATAAAATCAATTTATTAACTAACTAAAACTATACAACTTATAAATTTTTATAAATAAGATATATTTTTTGTTTAAAAAAAAAAAACTAATTTTAGAGATCAGATTTATTTAATTAAAATCTATAGATTAAGCAATTTGTTTACATCAAAATCTTTATCTTTATGTATAATTTCTTTAATTACACTTGATAACTCACTAAGCTTTAATTTAAATAATAAATTTATAAAATTTTCAATTTCTAAATTTATGAAATTTTCTTCAACTAAATTCTCTTTCAAAAAATCTTCTATATCTTTTATCAGTTCTTTTATAGGTTCTTTTTAAACAGAAAATAAATTTCTTTACTAAATAAATCAGTGCCATTTTCAATAGAACTTGAGATTTTATTAAAAATTAATAAGAAATCCTCTTAATGAAAATTTGAATCTATATAATTAAGCTCTGATTTAGCATCTTCAACCAAAAATGAATACATCTGGGCTATAATTTTTAGATGACTAAGACTTAATCTAAAAATAACAATAAATTTACAATTTGCAAAAAAAATTTTGGCAAGTTATTAAATTTTTTAATAAAAAAAAAGACTTTAAAATTTTAATTTGTTAATTAAATCTATTATGTAATAAATGACCAATTAAAATAGATTATATAATTATACAGTACTCAAATTGCACATATATATGTATATATAGTGCAATCACTATATAAAGACAACAAATTTTGAAGTTAATAATTCAGGTTTTGTGCAACCAGTTATATAAATAATCTTGCATAAATATTTCCTACTTTAGTAATGAAAAAATGTATTATACATTATTAAAGCTAATAAATTAGAAAATATTTATCATTATATATTATTTCTATATACCTAGTTCTTCTTTTTCTGAAATACCATTCTAGTATACTAAAAACATGCTCACATGCAGCATTATGGAGTGAAATGAAATATATTTTTAAAGCAAGGCATTTAATATGATTTTTATTTTTTTCATTTTTATAGACATCTACTAATTAGTAATTGTGTCAACAGATGCAATAAATTTATCATCAAATAAAGGCTCCTAATTTTTATATAAATTCATTTGAGTTTTTAGAAGATCTGCATTTGTTCAGCTACTACCTAACTTCTTTTATGTTTCTAAAGCCTTTTTAAGAATATGATATATATATATATTAAGCTTAAAGAAATCATTTTTAATAAAAAAAAAAATTTAATTAAAAATATGCATTCTAAAGTAGGTTAAATATATAACTTTTTAGATATCTTGATAAGCTGAATATAAAAAAAAAAACAAAAGATACAAATCTATATCAAATTCTTTCTATTGCTTATTATAAATAATAATACAATTTTATTGAAATTGGCTATTATATAAAACAGAAAGTTCTTTAATTGTGATTGCCATTTTTACTAGTTTAACAAACACATTAGCCAACAAGATGGTTTGGAACTTCATATTTTTTATAGTTCATTTTACTAGGCAGAGAATATTCTGCAATTGTTTCATATTAATTCAAAATTGATGATTATTAATTAACTCTTTTACAATGCTTATCTGATTAAAAATTTGAGAATTTTTTTTTTTTTTTTAATATAAACAGTCATGCTAATACTTTATTAAGATTTTTGCAATTGCTACAATTACATAGAACTACCTAACAACTAAGTCTAGCATCACCCAGCCACCCTAATAGCACTTAAGTGCAACCTGTCACATTACTTTAAGCAGAAGTAAACTGCTTGTCTGACTACTTAAAGTCCATAATGAAAGGATCTTCCTCCTTTCATGACAAGCTCCAAAATGTCTTTCTAACTTTATCTTCGATTCATTTTTTCCTTTCCTTTAATTATCAAGCAAGAGAATTCTATAATCCTTGTCTAAAAAACAACAGGATATAAGAAAGAAAAACTAAAAAGAAGTAAAAAAAAGAGGGAACTAACTACAAAACCTAAATGTAAACCAAAAGAAAAAAAGAAAAAGATAAAAAAAAGAAGAATAAAGAAAAAACAAAAAATATGAAGGCACTATTTTTGCCTATGCTAGGCTTTAAAAATTCTATATAATACTAAATAAAGAATATCTCATATTTGCTTTATCTTTATATTATAATATATTCCATTTATCATATGTGAAGAATGGTCAAAATTTTTATTTTCCTTTTGAGTTTAACATATGTCATTCATTATAGATCTGATACTCATCTTGTGGTTTTCTTGTGACTAGCATTCCCAATTTGGAAAGATAAACAATGTCGATTCTTTGAAGGAGATACGCCAGATTTCCTACTTTTTGATAAAAATTTTGAAAGAAAAATCCAGTAGTGAAGGCAGAAAGGAAAGCCAACTTGAAAAGGAGTTGTAAGAGTTATGCTATATAGAATATTATATTAAGTCAAATAACTATTTAGGCCTAAGTCTTTATAGTACTTGACAAAGCTCCAGAGCTTATCTACTACTTCTTTGCTTAGTAGTACTTAAGTTTTACCAAGGGACTTTACTTACAAGAGTTCGAATCTTTTTTAGCTCTTTTCAGTTACAACTAAATATGCAGTAAATAGCCTTTCTAGTTATCTTAAAGTAGAGTTTTGTTATATTTAAATATAATAACTATATAATTTTCATAGGTCAGACTTTTGGAAAAAGTTGGTGTGAGGGATTATTGAAAAGAGTTGTTGATAATAATAAATTAAGAATTTTGTTCTAAAACCTATAAAAAATAAAATATCTTAATTAAGATATAATTATGTATGTATATAAGTGCCATTAAGGAAAAACTCACAAATCTTATCTAATAAAATTTGCAAATTTTCTTTTGGTGATACTCATATATATATTAAAAATCTAATCACAATAATACTGATTTAATGTTCTTTTTATTGTGTATAATTGATTCATAACAATTCTATACTGTTGATTACCAGTTATTAGTACTTGATCTTAAATTTTTATTAACAGTGAAAGTAGATATAATTTCTTAATTAAGAATAGCATTAGCAATGTAAGAATTTCTAAAAACTTTATGACTGTTAGATGGTTAAAAAGAACAACTCATTGTAAGATAAATAGCAGATACTGCTAAAGATTAATTGTATATAATGCACAATGCATTTAATAGGTAAAATATGTAAATATTGTGTTGCAACCAGACATTTTTGTTGCTATTGTTGCTGATTCTGCATTAGACACCACTGCAACAAATTTTTCAGGTCCAATATTTTCTATTACTTTTATTATTTTTTTGGCATTAAAATTTGCTATATGAGAGAATATTGAAAAATTATGTAAGAATATATATATTCGTTCTTTTTATCTGTCATTATCACAAAGGCATATATGTTATATTTTAATAAACTGCATTAACTGTCTATACACAACATCAGATTTTTAGATTTCAATAGTTCTTTTTTTATTTTTAGTATTATGTTTGCTGTTTCTACATTCAAGATTGATGTTGCCAATATAGTTCTCTTAAATAAATTATATTCTGAGTTTAATATCTTTGTAAAATCTTCAAAATAAAAAGAGTTAAAGGCAGAAAATATAATATCAAAACACATAATCTATTTGATTAGTAATTTATTGGCTCTTGTTTTTTTAGTTTTTTAATAGCTTCTTTTGTATTATAGTATGCATCTATAGTTAACATAGAATTGCCAGATTTTCTTTTTTTTTGAAGTAGATATTCTAGATTGCATTAACTTATCCTTATTTTGAATGTTTTGAAGTACCTTAATTTGAATATCTTTTGGCACTCTTCCTTTATATTTTAATGTGAAGTAAGCTTTTATTTTATAAACTCTTCTTCAAGCCTATAATGTAGTACAATACCTACATTATATCTCTTTGTATATTCTTCTTTTATTAATAATAGCATCAAATTTGATCCAAATATCTTCTTGGGATCACCCTTCACTATATGATAATTTTGTTGTTTCTGTTTATATAAAATCTGCTTCTGAAGCAAAAATAGAATTATTTAAAATGTCACTAAGACTAGTAACTTCATTGTTCATAATGTCATTGTCTGTATTATCATTGTTCATAACATTATTGTTTATAATATTATTGTTCATATCATCTATTGTTATATTAAAAAAAAAGAAAATACTGTATTTATAAAAATGTTTTTTAAAAAAAGAGTATTTTATATCAATAAAATTGGTAAGAAAAGAAAATATTTGCTAATAAATTTTTAAGAAAAAGGTAAATTTCTACAAAAAACAATGTTATACAGTTTATTTAGATAGAAATAATTAATAAAGATTTTAAGATATTAGAACAAATCCAAACTATAATAGTTTGGAATTAGATAACAAGTATATCACAAAATTGGTGTTTTTTTAATATTAATTATTTGACTTAATTTATAATAAAGACATTAATTAAATTTAAATATTTACTGAATTATCATCTTTCAAATTAGTAAGACAGCATTCACAATTTATGTTAAATCAGTATTGTTATAAGAATCTTAAAAAAATACAATACAATAATAGTTTAATATAAATTGTAGATGCCATCTAACCCATAAATGCATATTTCTATTGTTTAAACAATAGTAAAATGTGATTTACAAAGTTTAATTGTCTTACTAATTTGAAAAATATAATTTATAGAGTTTTTTCAATATAAATTTACTATGTAGTAGATTCACTTTGAAAAGGCCTACAGGCTCTATTCAATGGTACTGAACCCTTTAATAGTTTATATATATATGCATAATTTTTGATATGCATTTTTTGGCTAGATAATGCAAAACTTACTAAACAAAATAAAGACTTTTTGGTCTTAAATTTATATACAATACTGATGTAAAGATCTACAAAAACTGATTGTCTTACTAATTTGAAAATCATAAAATTCATCTAATTTGAAAAATGCAATTCATAAAATTTGCCTTACTAGTTTAAAAAAAGATTTACAAAATCTACATTACTAATTTGAAAAAAAGTGATTTATACAATTCATATTACTAATTTAAAAAAAGCAATAAAGAATAATAATAATTTATAATATATTTTATTTATCAATCTAATTAAGAATAAATTATGCATTATTATTAATAATATATCATAGTATTTGCATATTTATTACAAATTTACTGAAGGCTTTATAGCTCATTTGTCTACTAAATTATAAGCTATGACTATATTTTGTGTTATTATAATTAGTAATATGACTCAAACCTAATTTTGAAAATCTCATTATGTGCAAAATTACCAAACTGCTAAAACTATATAGTTTGAAATTTTGGCATAATCAAATCCAAAATACAATGCAAAGCCACCAAACATTAATAGGACATATAATTAAATTAGTTAGCAAAAATAGCATAGCTAGTGAAATTAGCAAATTTAGCTAAATAGCTTATTATAAATTTATTTTTTTATAAGTTTTTTGTTTAACATGCATATATTTTGCTATAAAATAATACTATTTTAAGTTTTATAAAAATTCAAAGGCTCTGATATATATAATAATAAATTAACTAAGATGGCATCTCCAAAATATAAATAAATAATGCAGCCTTATAGGCAGAAATTTATCTGATTAGCTGGCTTTATAGATCAATTTATAGATCTATATATAATTATTAGCCAATTAAATTACACAACTTTCAATTTATTATTTTATAATATTATGGTACTAGAAACAAAATCTTCAAAAAAAAATTTATATAAATCATAAATATATATATTTATTGAATTATATATATATATAAGATAAATAAACACATATAGAATAGAACAAAAGTAGTGCTCACTACTAAAACAAAGCCCTAATCACTAATTCTACTATCTATAAACTAGGTTGATATTATTATGCTATAGTTGCACTATTTATTCATATTATAAAAAAACACCTTAATCAATTCTATAATAATATCATAAAACATTTTATTTATAAAATTATTATAATTATTAAATTATACTAAAAAAATTTAAATCATATTGTTAAACATAATATAGCATATGAACAATTGCTAAAATAATGATTTGAGATAAAGTTTAAAATTTGAGATATAATTTGAAATTTAGGATAAGGTTTGGAATTTGGTCACAATTTGGAATTGGAATTTGTTTAGTTTTTCTATATAAGATTTTAGATATAACTGAACAATCTTATTTGTTTAGACATGTCTATAAAAAAATCTCCAAAAAAATTTTAAAAGTCTTTCAGCAAGTATAGTTCACCTTTCTTAACAAAGCACAAATTTGAAAAAAAAATATTAGTAAAGATGAAAGAAAAACAATATAAATATAAAAGAAGAGACCAGTACTTATCTTTGTACTAGTTTTTGACTTTAAAAAAAAGAAAAATATTAATTAGAAGACAAAAAAAAAAATAACAAAATTATAAAAAAAAAGACTGGTACTTATCTTTGTACTAGTTCCTGACTTCAAGGTTCAAACCCAATTCTATTACATCTTTTCTGACAAAGCACAAACCTAAAAAAGAAAAAAGCATTAGTAAAAAATGAAAGAAAAAACAACAAAAACATTAAAGAAAAAACTAGTACTTATCTTTGTATTAGTTCCTAATTTCAAGATCCAAACTTGATTTTGTTACATCTTTCTCAGTAAAGCATAAACCTGAAAAAGAAGAAAAATGTTAATAAAGAATAAAAGAAAAACAACAAGAACATAAAAAAAGAAACTGGTACTTATTTTTATATCAGTTCTAGACTTTAAGATTCAAACTCAATTCTGTTACATCTTTTCTAGCAAAACACAAACCTAAAAAAAAAGAAAACATTAATAAAAAATGAAAAAAAACAACAAAAACATCAAAGAGTCTGGTACTTATCTTTGTATCAGTTCTCAACTCCAAGATCTCATTCTAGTTTGAAAAGATAAACATTAGTAAAAAAAAAAAAAGAATTTATGAAAATATAACAAAAGTTAAATAATAAAAATTGCATAATACTAAAAAGAATTTAAATTAAATAAAAAGTAAAAGTTAAAATTAAAAAAAAAGAAAATCTAGAAAGTTAAAAAGTTTAAATAATAGCAATATTATTGTAAAATTTAAAGTTATCATTATCTTTATTATAATAATCTTATATAGCAATATATATAGCATTAGTAACAATTAATATTAATAATTAAAAGTTAATTAGTATCAATTTAAACTATATAAATAAGTTATCTGGGCAATTGATTTACATTAGCCAATCAAATATTATAATTAATAATAATAATATATATTTGGAATTAGAATTTGGGATTTGGAACATAAGATAGGATTTGGGATTTGAGATTTAAAACAGAGTTTGAGATTTGGGATTTGTAATAAAGTTTGAGATTTGGAACTGAATTTGGGATTTGGAATAGGGTTTGGAATTTGGGATGAAGTTTGAAATTTGGGATTAGAATTTGTTTAGTTTTTTCATATGAGATTTTAGATATAATCAAACTATTTTATTTGTTCAAGTTTGTCTATAAAAAAATCCCAAATTCCAAGAGTTTGTTTAACAAGTATATCTTTGCTTGGGTGTTTCATTTTAAACTTTCTGAATCTGTAACCTGTATTAACTTACCAAATTATATTCAGATGCCTAGATCATTGTCTCAACTTTAGGACTAATTTATTCTTAAGGTAAACTTTCAAAGCCTTCTGTACATATTTTTATAGCTGATCTAGGTATTACTATAACAGAACTAACACTTGCAGTCAAAGTTATATCATTAACCACTATGTCTTTGTAAAGTTCACACAGACCCTAGCATTTATTTTACAGCATAATGCTGGTACTTTAGTATACTCCTGCCTTTTGTCTAGCTTTTTTACCAAATATTCAATTCAGATAGCCTGTATAAAACTATGATCAGTTTATTGGTATATTAGGTTAGCAAGATATCTTTTTTTTTTGGTTCTTCCAGTAGCCTAGTTCATTTCAGTAGCCTGGTTAGTAATATCTCCAATTCAGAGATTCTTGCCTGTTTAGTTATTATGAACAGGTATAACCTTAGTATTTATTTCTCTAGGCTAGCCTTTACAGTAAAGTTGTTAAAGATTTGGCTATCTCTCTACTTGGGTCTTTTCAAATAAACTTCTTGTTACCTAATTTCAATAGATTTATATAACTATAAGGACTTATCTAGTGTTTGTACTGTCTGATTTGTCAGTTTGCATTCCTTTGTTAACAAGTTACACAGATGCTTTATAACCTGTCAGTCATGCTGATATAACTGTCATTACAGGTATTCTAATCTAATTGTTAGTAACAATTGCTATAATACAAATATTATATAGATAACTATCCAAATTTTCACTATCAATAAAATTTGAACATTTAATCTACTACTTGAAAGGTTGATAATCTAACTACTTCACTAAGTTGCCACACCTCTTATATCTTTGTTTTGTTAGAGACATTTCTTTGTATATATTATAGAAATTTTGTTGTTTTATTTAGTTAAATATTGGCAATTTTTTGAAATTTGTAACTTGTGAGTTTTGCTTATCTAATATATTATTCACAGTATAGTTAAAATTACTTATAATAATAACTTGTGTTTATTTTTTCTTTTTTGTAATAATCTTGACTATTTTTTGCTAAATGCTTTTCTTTACTTTTTTTGTTATTTGGTAATATATAAACTTCTATTACTATTAACTTTTTTTTCTTTTTTTTTTTAAGCTTTGATGATAATGCCAGTTGGTTATTAGCTTTAATTTTAATACAGTACTAATTTATAGTTACATTTTAGGATTAATTATTACTAGTAACATATATTATCTAATTTTACAATACTGGCTTCACCTGGTTACTCTTATGGCACCTAAATGCATGTCTGCTACATGCCTGCATATAGTTATCTTAACAACCACTTGCAGTCAGAGCATATCATTAAACCACTACACAGACAAAAATACTTTCCAAACTTAATGCAGCATCCCAAATGCCAGGAGTACTGTCTTCTGTAAATTATACTCATATGTTTTACTCATATGTTTTACCTAGTCTTGTTTCTTCTGCCTCCTAATCTAACTATATTTAGTATTATCTTGTTTCTTATATTTCTTACCTTTTTGTCACTATATCACTTTCAAATTGGTTCTATTTGAGTATGTTTGATCCTTATGATCTTCCATCTTTGGTATGCCTGTTATTAATTTCTCTAAAGTGTTTTAACAATAGTTCAGAATCTGCAATAAACCTGTATCCTAAGCCAAACCTGCTGCTGTTATTAGTCTTTTTGACCAATTTGTATCTTAAGTCAGATTTGCTATTACTATTTTTGCAAATGTCTTAAGTCCTAACATTATACAGTAACTTGGTGTTACATTTAACTTCCAACATAGTGCTCCTTTTTATAATAGAAACTAAGACTTGTTATACTTACAAATAGAATAATTTAGGTTATGCCTAGAGAGTTCTTCTGACCTCAGTAATATTATATTATTATATATTGCAAGCTCTTAGCTTATTTAATAATATTTGCAAAACAATTCTGATTATGTTCAGAAAGTTACACTAACCCAGTAATGCTGTACTATCTTGCAGATCTTATTTCATATTGGTTGGTTGATCCTAGTCTTGTTTATTATAAACTTCTATATAGGTACAACCAGAACCTAATTTGGTACCTTTACATTGCACAAAGAAGTTATACACTAATCTTCAAGATTTTCTCTTTTATAATTAGATTATTCAGCTGTGTCAGAGATGCATTCAATTTTGGTTAAACCAATTCTTTATCACAGCCTATTCTTGTATTCACTGCTTCTTTTACTATTTCAGTTTTGGTTATTTTCAGACTACTCTTCCAATTAAATCTTCTTCTTAGATCTCAATTAGAACTTATTTACACAATTTATTAATTATCCTTTCAAGCAAGTACTTTACAAATTGGATGCAGGAATGTTGGTACTGCCTATTTTTTTTTTGCTTTTACTAAGACAGTTAGTTATTAGTAACTATTGTTTTTATTGTGATTTAATTATGATTATATAACTTGTATAAAGTGATTTCTATACTAAATCTTGCAGATAATATACAAATTCCTATACATTGAAGTGCTGTCTAACCTAACTCTAATTTTTCTGTTTGTATATCTGTTAAGCTGTTACATATTTTAAAGTATGTCACCTAACTGTAAGGCTTCAGAGGGCCCTTTTGCTAACTAACTACCCATATTTAATCTTTGCTAACAAAACTTATTTTTGCAAAGTTTACTTAAAATCTAGTATTAACTTCATAGCATATTTCTAGTACTTAAGTTATATTCTGCTTTAGTTCTTAGACTCTTAATTTAAATAGCCTAGAATAACTATAACCTGTTTCTGATATCTCAAAGTTTTACCTTTTAAAATTCATTTTTTCTAATTTGAAACTTTTAGTAGTCTGGTTGGTAGTACCCTTTATCTGATGTTTTTTTTTTTTTTTTTTGGTATTAAGGTGACCTCTTTGGTCTTTTGACTTTTATTAATCACTTATCGGTATTGTGG
>CAJVQA010007057.1:0-14207 GCA_910591915.1 Cetraspora pellucida | reverse complement strand
AAGTCAAGCAAGAGCAGAAGTTAAAAACACAAAAAGCTCTCAGACAGAAGAGGATTTAAAGACAGAAAACTACCTAATGATTTGGAATCTGCTGGCAAATATCAATATAGAAGAGGTAGAACATATGTGCAGAAGCATCAAAGATGCCAAAATAGAATAAATCAAAAGATCCAAATACAAAGCCCTAGCAGTAATATATATGAAGAATTTAAGAGAAGAAAATATTTCATAGGCCTTGCCAATTGGTACACACAAACTAGTAAGAGTGTCTAAAGGCAATAAAGATTACAGCCTATGAGACTAACACAGTCTATATACATTAAAATTACTAGAGCTTCTAGAAAATGGATCTGAAGTGCTACTACTATGATGCTTAAGAAAGAAAGATGCTAAGTTAGTATATATACCAACAAACAGAAATGGAAATCAAAGAAGATCTGCAATAATTACTTTTGCATCAGAGAAGGAGATGAAGGCAGCACAAATTAAGCCAATTAGGTTTAACAATCACTTGCTATTTTGGCAAGATGAAATGAAGAAAAAAATACAAAAAGAAAATGAAAAAGATTATTATGAGAAGTGCATAAATACATATAACATAGACATAGATTCAGATGTAGAAGTGTATAAAAACAAGAGTAACAGGAGAAAAGAAGACATAGAAGAGTTTAACGAAAATAAAAAGAAGCATTGCATATACCTAACAGAAAAAGAAGATTCACAAACACAAAGCCAAGACCTTTTGAAAAAGATACTCAAGAGACTAGAGAGACTTAAAGCATAGCAAAACAAGACAAGCTGGAAGACAGAAGAAGAACTGGCCAACTGCTCCTAATGGTGCCACAGTTGAATTAATGAATATAAACCAGAAGATTAGAGAGTTTTTGCATAGTAAAAGAAGAATTTTTGAGGAAAGAAATACAGATGCATCTCTTGGTTATAATGAAAAAACAAAAAGAAAAAAAAAAGAGAAGATGAAAAATATAAAAACAAAGCACAAACACTTAAAAGAAAAATGGAAACAAGAAAAAATGGAAATAAAAATTGCATGTTACAACATCAATAGACTTAAAACAAGAGGATAGAAAGTAAAAAACCTCTTAGAATGGGCAGAAAAAAAAGAACTAACAATATTAGGAATCATGGAAATAAACATTACAGAAAAAGAAGAAAAATTCTTATTGTATAGTTATAATACACAGTATAAGGGATATTGGACTAGTGCAGTAGTAAACAAGAAAAAAGGTTCAGACATAGGAATTCTAATAAATGAAAAAAGAAAAAAGCATGTAAGAGCAGTCAAAAGAGTTAGTGAATACATGCTCAAGGTGAGATTATATTTTAAACAATTAGAATTAGTGATACTGAGAGTATACATTCTACCAAACGACAAGTCAATTAGTAAGAAAATCCAGCAAAGAATCGTAAAAGTAGTAACAAACAGAAAAAGATATATAGAAGTAATTGTATTAGGTGACTTCAATCACACAGTAGACAATATACTAGACAGATAGCATCCACAAACATCAAACTACAAGAAATTACCAATATTTAGCTGACTCAAGAGACAAAACTTCACAGATTCATACAGAAATCTGCACTCAACAAAAGAAGCATACACATGGTCAAATCAGAAGACTGCAACAAGAATAGATTACATCTGGCTGTTAGAAACACTTGTATCAAGTCTACAGAAAGCAAATATTAAAGAAGCAGAAGGTTTAACAGACAGTGATCACAAGATAATAACAACAGAAATATGGGTAGAACATATAATCGCAAACTGCAGTAAGGCAGAAATTAAGTGAAAAGACCAAACAAGAACAATATACCTATATGAAGAAGTAAAACAAGAAGACTGAGAAGAGTATGTGAGAGAGCTGCAAAATCAACTAAAATGAAAAAGAGTCTTAAAATGACTAGAAGATAATAATACAATTACAGAATATAGTACAAAGATACTAGACCAAATGTGGGATGCAATAGAAGAAGCTATAATCAAAGTGGGAAACAAGCAAATCCTAAAAAAGAAAATTTTTAACACTAAGTTGAACAAAAGACAAAATCAGAAAAAGACAATGAAACACAAACATATTATTGAACTTCAGCAAATAATCAAGAAAGCAAGAAGTAAAAAGAATCAGAACATGGAAAAGAATAAAGGTGTTGAAATAAATAACAAACTCCAAATCATAAGAAAAGAGCTAAAAGCAATGTTGCCAAAACTACATAAGCAGTGGTTAGAAGCCTGAATAGATAATATGAAAGGCTAGCAAAGAATATTTAAAGAGAAAAGAAGAGAGGAATGAAAACAAACACAAAGAAAACAAATAAAAGAAAATATGAACAGAAGATGTGAAATGATCAGAACAGATCAAGATCACATAATTGCCAGCCTACTAAACAAACCATACAAAAAGATTGTTCTAGACAGATTTATAAAGCAAGACAAAGAAGAAGTTGACCTAATATCAGAACCAGACACAATCCTAAATGGTTTGGCAGCTTATTTTAAAAACCAGTTCAGAAAACAGAAAACCAAACTCGAAGAAATGTCAGAAGAATAGAAAAGAGTATACAACTCAAAAGATTGGATTAATGAGATCTGATATAGGAAAGTAGAAGAAAGAATAGAAGAAAGTGAATGGGAAGAAATACTTAGAAAGCTTAAAGTGAATACAGCTTCAGGAATATCAGGCATAAGCTATATATTAATTAAACATGCAAAGAAAAGAACACAAAAGATTTTTAGAAGCTTTGCAAATCTGATTTTAGAAAAAGAAAACATACCAAAGAAGTGAAAACTTGCGCAAATATATCTGATTCTGAAAGACACAGACTAGGGTTACTGCTTAAACAATATTAGGCTGATAGTATTAATAGAAACATTTAGAAAAGTTGTTACAAAAGTAGTAACAAGAAGATTAGCCAAAGTGTTTACAGAAAGAAACATACTCAAAGGGCCAAACTACGCAGGCCTTCCAGGTAATTCAACAGAGCAGCCGATATATATACTAAACATGATAATGGAGAAGGTACAAGAAAAGAATAAAGAAGTGTAGATTTTGTTACAAGATATGAAAAAAGCATTTGACTCAGTTCTATTAGAAAGTTTAGACTGGGCCTTAAGAAGAGTCAAAATTCCACAAAAAACAAGAAAATATATAATCAACCTGTTTTGTAAACAGCAACTCAAAATTATCACAGGCTATGGTCTAACAGAAGAAATAATAGCAGAAGATGAAATAGACCAAGAGAAGGTAATCTCATCACTAATTTGGCATCTTTTCTATGATCCATTACTAGAAAGAATACAAAAAGACAAAATATTAGGCTATAAAGTAGAACAAAAAGTTACAAAGAGAGCATGCATTAACAATGTTGCAAGCTATAGGCAAGCAGCAATTGTATATGCTAATAATACAACATAAATTGTGAACAGTAAAGAACAAATGTTAAGAATTCTAAGTATCACAGAAGAGTTCTTTGAAGCAAATGACATTGAAATAAATGGATCCAAGTCCAAGCTCATAGTAATAAACACAAGAATAAAAGAAAAAGAAAGAGAAATTATATTTGGTCATAATAAAATAATAGAAGAACCCAAAAACAAAATTGTAAGATCATTAGGAATATAACTAAATAGCAAGATAAAAGAAGTGCTGGTTTGTAAGAAGCAAAAGAAATAGTCAGTCAAACAGTCAAAGATCTGAGATACAAAAAGATGATGATAAGCCAAATTGCATATATAAATAATACAATAATAATTCCTAAGCTAGGATATGTCTTGTAGCTAACAAAAATGTCAGAAAAAATGATTGATAAAATATAACAACCATTAATATGTTTGGCCAAACATAAGTGCAATATGATGAGAATGTCAAACAATTGCATAATTGAGCACAAAGACTTAGATAACTGTAAAACTCTAAGTCAAGAATAATAACTAAGCAAATAAGCAGTTTGTTCTTAAGACTTAATAAACAGGATAGTTTGGGCAAATTAACAAGGCTTAGAATAGTGCAAGGATGCCAAAAAGCAGGCTTAATAGAAAACATTTAGGACAATAAAAGGAAAATAAATGCCAAGAAGTTTTGGAAAAACAATCTAGCTTGTCAAACAATAGCTAAAGCAAAAGAAATAGAAATAAACATTAAAGCAGAAAGACCCTTATGAAAGGTTTACGAACATAGCAAGCAAATAAGAGACATACTAGAAACAAGAATGTAGATAGCAAGCAGTAGCACAATAAACGAATAGAGGTTATTATATTTGAACCAACTAATAGATATAAAAGGTGATAACCTGATCACATGAAAACAGCTCAAGAGTTTTTAAGAATTGTCATATAAAGGAAAGAAAGCTAAGTGGTTTAGTAAAATAAAAGAAATGATGTTAAAAACATAAACAAGCAGAAAAATACAAGAACAATACAAAATAAGAAGGTACAATACACAAGCACTAAAGATTAAGTGGACAAAGATGTCTGAGACTGAAGAAAAAATGAATGGATTATTTATGGACTGAAACACAACTGACAAGTATGCAAAGTAATTAAGAAGAAAAAGAGAAAAGTGTTAGCAGAGCATTGGTTAATGCATACAGAAGAAGGAAGAACATCAACAGAATTAAGCATATGCAAAGACTGTGAAAACAGTTTAGAACAAATGACAGACAAGTGTGAAAGATGGATAAGACAAGACCACAATGTAAAAGCAATATCAGAGCTACTAATAGAGAAGACTAATAACAAAATAAATGCAACATTAGAGCAGATACTAAAAAATAGGAAAATAGAAGAATAAAAAAGAGATGAAATGAAGTTATTAGGAATAAGACAAACAGAAGAATTAGAAATAGAACTGATTAGGAAACAAGAATTAGAGAGCATAGTCACAAAGCAGTTAGTAAAGATATTAACACAAAACAAGATGAGAAACAAAAGAAAATACAGTTTCTATACTGATGGAGCATTGTACAAGAAGGAAAAAGAAGAAAATAATACAGAAAGAATAGGTATTGGTTGGGTACAAATAGAAGAGAAAGAAAACTGGCCAGAGAAGAAAATTGCATTAGGACTTGAAGGCTGGCCTTTAGCAATAGTAGCAGAATTAGCAGCAATATGGACAACAATCTTAGCAGTACCAGAAGAAAGAGTGTAAAGGTTTTTACAGACAGAATAGCAGCATTAAGGAATATTAATAGAGCACTTCAAAATGCAGAAAAGGAAAAAATCCTGAAAAAGAAAAATACAATGTAGATAATAAACATTGTAGATCTAATCAAGAGCAAGAACATCAGAATAAAAATAATTAAGGTTAAAAGTCATAGTAAAAATAAGTGGAATGATAAAGCAGACTTCTTCGCAAAAAAGGTGCAAATTGCCAAAATAAAATATATGCAGATAAAGTCAAATATAATGGAATAGAGTACTATTTAGAGTAGAAAAACAAGAAAATTAATATATTGACAAGACTTTTGTATAAAATAGTAGCAAATGCCAGAATAGGAGCTAGTTGAAGAGAGACAAATCCAATATGAACATTAGAACCAGAAACAGAAAATGCACTACATAATTGGTCAAGCTTTTGGAAAGAAATAAACAGAACAAAAAAAGTGCATTGTACATCAAGAAAACTTATCACAAGAAGAGCTACAGCAATCAAGTACATAATAAATAGCTTACCAATACTTGAGGAGCTAAACAAAAGAAGACCAGAAGTATATACAACAGCAGAATGTCAAGTATGCCAAGTTGGAAAAAAAGAGACTCAGGCATACTTAGCAAGTTGTTGTGAACAAAAAAGTTTGTGGAAGTGAATTCAGAAAGTTGCAATAGTGACAGCATGGAATAGACTCAAGAAAGAGAAAAAAACAGAATTCTACTACAAGTTCTTTATAAGACATTTTTTGGAGAAACAGAAGTAGACAAAATTACAAACAGAGAAGTGCTAATAAAAGGACTCATGACATTAAAAGTAGAAAATAAATTGGAGTAACTTTTAAGCAAACAAGCAACACAAAATGCATAGATATAACCACAAGAATGGTATAAAATACCTTCTATGACCAAGTATGAAGAATGTAATATAAAAAAATACAAGCCTAAGAGAAGAAAATCAATATAATGAATAAAATGAAAAAAGGTGCTTATGCAAGAAAAGAAACAAAGAAGAGAATAAAGAAGATAAACAAGCAAGAAGAAAAAAAAGAAAAGAAAGCAGAAAATGCAGACCAAGTGAAGAAAAAAGCTTTGAAGACAATAAATATGCTTGTTACAGGAGGGGAAAGACCCTTCTCATATAGCTTTAAGTAGTTAGACAAGCAGTCTATTCTTAACTAGGATAGTGCAGCAGGTTGCACTTAGGTACTGCTAGGGTGGCCGAGTGATGCTAAACTTGAATGTTGGGAAATTCTATGTAATTGTATAAGTATATAGTTTCAAGAATCTTAATAAAGTACTAGCATAACTGCTTAAGGTTAAAAAAAAAAAAAAAAAAATAATAAAAAGTTTTATTAGTAGCAAAGCTTTATTTTTTATAAAAATTATATTGTACTACAAAGATCATATAAAAAATAATCTATGTATACTCTACTCTTAAAAATTAATACATTTTAAAATTAGATTATTTTATTGTTTAATAATATAGATTTTAATATATATTAAATTTAATATAGTAACTATTACACAGTTATTATATATTAGTTATTAAAAATATTGAACTATTTAACTTAATCTAACAGTTATTAGACATGTTATTTACAATTACAGACATACTTAAATTTTATAACTTTTATTTATAAATTTGATCAAAAATTAAAATAAAAAGCAATTTGAAATTTTAGTCACTTATTTTTAAGTTTTTGAAAATCTTTTATACAAAGTTTGAGTAATAGTTAATAATAAAGTTAAAAATAATTATGATTCTAAAGCTGAACATTCTTTTATTATATTCTTAAGTCAACAAACTGACTTATTATAAAATATTATAAATCTTTTATCATAATTTTTTTAATGATAAGTTAGTTAGTTTTTTTTTTTAAAAAAAAATAATCTTTTAGGTCTTTTGACTTTATTTAACAATAGTAAATGTGGTTCAGTAAACTACTACAGAAAGAGCATACAATTGGCTACACATGTAACTTTTTATATTACCTATTTAAGAAGTCTGCTCAAAAGTTTTCTATCAATTGTTGTATCTAATACCTCTGCTTAGATATTTACTTTAAACTCTCTGAATTTGCAAACCTGTTAACTTCACTGAGTTATACCTAATGCCTAGATTATTGTCTTAATCTTAGAACTATTTTATTTTCAAGGTAAACCTCCAGAGCCTTCTGTATCTATTTTTACAACTAACCTAGATATTACTATAGCAGAACCAACACTTGTAGTCAAAGCTTAATCATTAAACTGCTATGCTCTTATAGAGTTCACTTAGACCTCAGCATCTACTTTACAACATACCTTAGTACTTTAGTATACTCCTGCCTTTTCACTTGCTTTTTTACCAAACTTCCAATCTAGATAGCTTATGTAAGACTACAATTAGTTTATTGATATATCAGATTAGCCTAATATTCTTTGTCTTTAGTTGTTCTAATAGCCTAGTTGGTAATATCTCTGAGACTTCTAACCTAAAGGTTCTTGTCTGTCTGGCTACTATGACCAGATACTACAACCTTGGTATTTGTTTTTTTAAGCTAGCCTTTACAGTAGAGCTGTCAAAGATCCAGCTACCTTTCTACTCAGATCTTTCCAAATAGACTTTTTGTTATCCAATTTTAATAGATTTACATAATCACAAGAACTTATTTAGTGTTTGCATTATTCAATTGCCAGTTTGCATCTTTTTGTATAACTACAAATATTGTTCTAAAGAACAATATTATATGACTATTACACAAATGCTTTATGATCTGCCAGTTATGCTAATGTGACTACTATTACAGATATTCTAATCCAATCATTAGTAACAGTTGCTATAAAATAAATATTACATAGGTGATTATCTAAATTTTTACTATTGATAGGATTTAAACATCCAATCTACTACTTGAAAGGTTAACAACCTGACCACTTTACTAGGTTGCCACATCCTATAAGTTAGTTTTTTAATTTTTAAGAAACATATATTATTATAATTATTAACAGCATATCAGTTTTTTGACTAGAGATGAACAAATTTATTATGTATTCTTATTAAATATTATTTAATATTATTTAAGTTTTTAACATTAAGTTATGTAGTAAAGGACCAAGAATATAATAACCAGACTCAATATACAGAACAGGCTATAGTATCTTTCACAAGTGCAAACTAAGCTTAAAATATTGAATGACTTTGTAGAAAATATTACAAATACTATTTCTACTTCTAATGCTTTAAACTTTACAGAAATAAACAAATATTACAAAAAATTTTTAAAATATCAAAACTTATCTTAAATATTAAAACCTGTCATACTCAACAAGTTTACTTAACATTTATAGCACAATCCTTTTCTCAATTCAATTAAAATATCTATAAACTTAGAAAAAATAGAAATATATATTTACCTAAATACTATAAAACAAACATTATTAAATTATACTACAATAAACTTATTTTTCTATAAAACATATGGCCACTTATCTTTATCAACTATCTTAAACTAAAAAATATCTGATATAAACTCTGTTTTCTTTTCTAAGTCTAATTAACTATCAAAAATTCAATCATTTTAATATTATTTTTAAATATTTCATCAATAATTACACTTGAATATACATTTTTTCTAACTAAAATTGGCTTAATAAATACAAATAAACTAGAAGTTACAACTAATATAAAATCAATCAAAATACATTCATTTAATATCAATAGTCTTTTAGACAATTTCAAACAACTAAGCCTAATCGACTATATTTTAGAAAATTAAATAGATGTCTTTAAAATATTAGAAATATATTTATTTATTAAAGAAGCAAAATTTTCAATACTTTTAAAAATTTTACAAATTATAAAAGCTTCTGGACATTAAGTAATGCTTATTAAAGCAGTGTAAAAATCTTAATTTACAAATTACTTACTAAACATATTGAAAAATTTAAACTTTTAAAAACTTTCTTATTAAAATTAACATTTTCTTTAAAAATCTTTATATTAAACTAATTCAAATTTATTTTCTAACTTAAGAAAAAAATTAACTTTAAAAAAACATTCTCTTATATCTTATTCTTATTCTCAACAAAACTAACTAAAAATTATCTTAATAGAAAACCTAAATGATGTGCCCAATTCTAAACTAGATAGAGTACATCAAAAATATTTTAATATACCTAAATATTCTCTTCTAAAACATTTAAAATCATTCCAATTTTATGACATCTATAGACTTTTTTACTCTTAAACCTT
Organism: Cetraspora pellucida; assembly: GCA_910591915.1. Classification (NCBI taxonomy): domain Eukaryota; kingdom Fungi; phylum Glomeromycota; class Glomeromycetes; order Diversisporales; family Gigasporaceae; genus Cetraspora; species Cetraspora pellucida. The sequence continues at coordinate 4,809 of CAJVQA010007057.1, read as the reverse complement.
TAAATTCTCTTATATATATAATAATAGCCATAGTTAAATTAATCAAATATTCATATTACACTTTTAGATTATACTAACATCTTATTTAATCTATTTATATTATCAGATTACTTAATAGTTTTACTTGAATTAACAATTAATCTATTTAAAATTAACATAGAATTTCTTTAAATAAGAACCATATATCAATAAAAATTAACTGAAAATAAACAAATCAAAAACTACCAAAACTATACTGAACAAAACCTATAAAAACTTCTTATACAGATTACTAATATTACTTATAATTCTAAACTTCATATTATATAGAATTAAATCAACAAATTTTTAACTAAAGCAGTTCAAAAGTATATTCTATTTAAAAAAATCAAAATAAATTTATATTAAAATAAATAATCAGTACCAAGACTTACACTATTATCAAACAACTTAAACAAGTTATCTTACTCAAAACAATTTTAAACAAACCCAACTTTATACAAATTTATAATTTATATATTAACAAATATTCAAATACTACCATTTTTTTTTTTAAGGTAACCTCTTTGGTCTTTTGACTTTTATTAATCACTTATCAGTATTGTGGTTCAATGAACTACTACAGAAGAGCATACAATTGGCTACATGTATAACTTTTCTATATTACCTATTTAAAGAGTTTGCCTAAAGGTTTCCTACCAATTGCTGTATCTAACACCCCTGCTTGGATATTCTACTTTAAACCTTCTGAACCTGTAATCTGTATTAACATCACTAGGTTATTCCAGATGCCCAGATCATCATCTCAACCTTAAGACTAATTTATCCTCAAGGTAAACCCTCCAGAGTCTTCTATACCTATTTTTACAGTTGACCTAGGTATCACTATGGCAGAACCAATACTTGTAGTTAGGGCTGACTATTAAACCACTATGCCCTTGTAAAGTTCACACAAACCTCAGTAGCTACTTCACAGCATATCCAAAATACTTTAGTATACCCCTGCCAGTTCACCAAACTCCCAATTCAGATAGCCCAATAGGACTTACAACCAGTCCATTGGTATATCAGATCAGCTCGATATCCTTTTCCTTCAGCTCGATCTGGCAGCCTAGTTGGTGGTACCCCTCATCTAGAGGTTTTTGCTCATCCAGCTACTTCAACCTTGGTATCTATTTCATAAGGCTAGCCTTTACAATAGGGCCATCAAAGATCTGGCTACCTCTCTACTCAGGTCTTCCTAAATGAACTTCTTGTTATCCAATTTCAATAGATTTACATGGCCACAAAGACTTATCTAGTGTTTGTACCACCTATTGCCAGTTTGCATTCCTTCATGTAACTACAACCTTGTTCCAAAGGACAATGTCATATAATATGTTATACGAATTCCTCATAATCTACCAGTTACGCTAGTGTGACCATCATTACAGGTATCCTAATTCAATCATTAGTAACAGTTGCCATAATATGAATATTACATAGGTAATTATCCAAATTTTCACTATTGATGGGATTTGAACACCCAACCTACTACTTGGAGAGTTGACAACCTGACCATTTCACTAGATCACCACACCTCAAATAATACCATTTTGTTACCCTTATATTCAACATCAACTAATTATAATTCAAATTTTATAACTTTTTATAACTCTTATACTACTAAAATCAAAACTTTTAAAATGCAAATTCTAAAAAAAAAAACAAAAAAACACTATAAAAAAAATTTAAAACAAACTAAAAGAAAAAACAACAACTTTTATTAAAATTCTAAAAGATTTTTCTGCAATGTTCTAGAAAAATATAATAATAGTATTAATTTAGATCAACTCTTATTTAACAACATACTTATTACTCAATTAACTAAAATTAAACAAGCTTTATTATTTTTTATTTTTTTATTTTTTTAGTATTAAGTAACTTTTTTGGTCTTCTGACTTTTATTAATGACTTTATTGGTAATGTGATTTAATAAACTACTACAAAAGAGAGTACAATTGGCTATATATATAACTTTTCTATATTACCTATATAAGGAGTTTATCTGAAGGTTTCTTACTAATTGTTATACTTAACATCTCTATTTTGATGTTTTACTTTAAACTCTCTGAACCTGTAATCTGTATTAATTTACAAGGTTATACTAAGATGCTCAGATCATTACCTCAACCTTAGAACTATTTTATTTTTAAAGTAAACTCTTTAGAGCTATTTGTATCTATTTTTACAGCTAATCTAGGTATTGCTATAGCAGAAACAACATTTGCAGTCAGAGCTTAACCATTTAAACTGCTATGTTTTTGTAAAGTTCACTTAGACCCTAGTATCTATTTCACAGCATAACCCAGTACTTTAGTATATCTTTAAATTTTAACAGACTTCCAATTCAGATGGCCTATATAAGATTATAACCAGTTTATTAATATATTAAATCAGTCTAATATTTTTTTTCTTTAGTTTGTTTTAATGGTCTGGTTGGTAGTAACTTCAAGACTCTCAACCCAGAGGTTCTTGTCTGTCTAGTTACTAAGACCTTGGTATCCATTTCCTTAGACTAGCCTTTAAAGTAACACTATCAAAGACCTAGCTACCTTTCTACTTAGGTCTTCTTAAATAAACTTTTTGTTATCTAATTTTAACAGATTTATATAGTTACAAGGGCTTATTTAGTATTTGCACCACCTAGTTGTTAGTTTGCATTTCTGTGTAACTTCAATATTGCATAGATGCTCCATGATCTACCAGTTATATTGATGTAATTACTATTACAGATATCCTATCTAATTGTTAATAACAGTTGCTATAATACAAACATTATATAGATGATTATCTAAATTTTTATTATTGATAAGATTTGAACACCCAACCTACCACTTAAAAGGTTGATAATCTGATCACTTCACTAAGTTACCACATCTCTAATCTTACTTTTAAGACTACTTTAAAGAACTACTTTATATACCAATTTAATAAAACACAAAATTTTATAAACTTTACAAATTTTAATCAGAAAATGAATCCTATCTTGTTGATTTGTTTTCAGAAATTACTCTAAAAAAATAGAACAAAATTATATATAATCTTTCAAATTAAAAAGCAGCTGGTCTATTAGAAACAAATTATGAATATTTAAAATGTTTAAACTCAAAAGTTCAAAATATCATTTAACTTTTTTTAACCAAATGCCTATTATTAAAACAGATATCAACTATATGAAAAACATTTAACATCTTTTTAATTCCAAAAAAATTCTCATGAAATTTTACTTTAAACCAAATTAAACCAATTTCACTTACTAAACTGATTAAAAAATGTCTTACTAAAATCTTTACAACTCACTTAGACCAAATCATTACCCAATATTAACTATTAAATAATTTTAACTTTGTAATAACTACAAATAGCTTAATATATATTTTTATACAAATATTACTTAACACAATTAAACACTACAAAACTAACAACAAGAAGCCTTGGATACTCTTTCAAAATATGTCTAAAGCCTTTGACAAAATTAATATCAAACACTTACTAAATGCTTACAAATATATTGATATTTTCTAACCTAGCCTAAACTTTATCAAATTTTTTTATTATTATAAAAAAGCTAAAACAATTATAGCTTATAGTTTCACTAACCTAATTACTTACATTCAAATATAGAAAAAAAGAAACTTATTCTTTATTATTTTAAAAAATATATTATAATCTTATTCTCAGTTATATAAATTCAAAATATAATTTCAAACTTCTCAAACTTTTATTACAATCTCCTTTAGAAACAGTCTTTTCAATTTTACAAATCTATATAACAATATTATTTTTTGTTTTTATAAATGATACAATTTGGCATTATATTGTAAATTCAAAAACAATCTTTAAAATATTTTAAATAATATATCAGAACTTTACCAACTAAACAATATATTCAAGTTAACTTATTTAAATCTGACCTAATTTATATTATATCTAACAAAAAAGTACTATTTAATACTAATACAAAAACAATATCTATAAATTTCAACAGTCAACTAATTATATTTTATAAATCAAATAAAACAATCAAATATCTAGAAATTTTTTTAGATAGAAAAAGTTCAACTAAACTCATATTAAAAAAAAATTTTAATAAAACTTTTCAATTTATTTATATTATTCAATACAAAAAAACTCTTTCTTATATAAATATCTTAACTTCTTAATACTATCTTATCATTATCATTAGAATATCTACTTCAAATCTACCCTTTTCCTTAAATCAAACTTCAACAACTATTAAGTCTTCTAACAAAATATACTAAACATATGCTTCATCTATCTGCAAATACAAATAATAATATACTAACTAATTCATAACTGCTTAATATTCTAATACTCAATAAAATTATACTACAAGTTAGCAGTAGTAATATAGAAAAATGCTTTAATACTAATATAATCCTAAACTAAATTTCTATATACCAAGTTAAAGAATGACTTTCTAAAATATGAAAACCATTTCTAATCCAGAATACAGTTATAAAAAACTGCAAAAAAATCTCTAATTTTATTATAATATTTCAGCTTGTATACTTATATAAAAATAATACTTTTCTTAACAATTCTTATTTCAATCAATTAACAATTTACACATAAATTAATCAATTAAATAATATTTATAACTTTATTTCATCTCAAAACAACTCAACAATTCTAAGTTTTAGAAACAATAAAATTCTTTTTTTTTTATTTTTATTTTTTTTATTTATTCATATAATATCATAGTAGAAACTTTAAAATACAATAAGAAATTTAATTACAGAAAAAAATTCCTAAAATAAAGATTTC
>CAJVQA010007056.1:0-14207 GCA_910591915.1 Cetraspora pellucida | reverse complement strand
ATCTTTTTCTTTTGCTTCCTTCATTATCATATTTAGAATTTGTACTGGTTGCTCTGTTGAGTTTCCTGGAAGGCCTGCAAAGTTTGGTCCTTTGAGTATTTCTCTTTCCATAAATACTTTGGCAAGCCTTTTTGTTACCACCTTTGTTACAACTTTTTTAAATGTTTCAATAAGTGCTATTGGGTGAATGTTGTTTAAACTATATCCCTATTCTATATCTTTCAGTATCAGATGAACTTGTGCTATTTTTCACTTTGTTGGAATTTCTCCTATCTTCAAGCATAGGTCTGCGAAGCTTTTGAAGATTTCTTGTGTTTTTATACCTGCTCTTTTGATCAATATATAGCTTATACCTGAGATACTTGGAGCTGTCTCTGTCTTAAGCTCTCTTAATGTCTCTTCCTATTCTTTTTCTTTAATTTTTTCTTCTATTTCTGTGTACCATTCCTTTCTAATGTTTTCTTTTAGTTTGTATATCACTTTTCACTTTTTTGTTATTGTTTCTAATTTAGTATTTCTTTTCCTAAACTGCAACTTATAATGTTCTGCTATATTCGTTTTAATCTCTTCTGGTTTTGTTATTAAAATTGTGTCTTCTTCTACTTGCTTAATAAGTCTATCAAGTGTTATCTTTTTATACGGCTTATTTAGAAGACTGGCAAGCATTTTTCCTTGATCTGTTTTAATTATTTTATATTTTTTGTTTACATTTTCTTTTATTTGCCTTCTTTGTGCCTGTTTCTAGTCTTTCTTCTTTTTTTCTTGTAGAAGTTTCCATCATTCTTTCATATCTTCTATTCAGGCCTATGACCAATGTCTTTGTAATTTTGGCAGCTTTGCACCTATTTTGTTGCCTAGTGCTTTTATTTGTTCATTTGTTTTATTTCTTTCTTCTTCTGTTACTTCTTAGTCTTTTTTTGTCTTTGCATATTTGATTAATCTTTGTATCTTTACGATGTCTTTTTTTTGTTATTGTACTTTTTTACTAGTTCTTCTATTTGTCATTGTGTTGTATATTCTTTTTTTGGGTATATGCTTATTTGCTGCAGTGATAATTGCTTCTTCTAATGTATTCTATATATTGTTTATTTTATTTATATATTTTTTCATGTCTTGCACTTCTGTTCGAATATTTTTTAGACTTTTTTTTGCTTCTAGTTGCTTCTGCAGCTCTTGCACATAATCTTCCCAATTTTTTGGTTTTGCTCGATCATATAAATACAATGTTCTTGATTGACCTTTTCTTTTAACTTCTGCTTTGCTGCTTTTTCCTATCATATGTTTAATCCATATTTCTGCAGTTGTTATTTTATGACCACTATTTGTGATTTCTTTTGTTTTCTTAATACTTGTTTTTTGCAAGCCTGAGGCCAGTTCTTCTGACACTCAAATATAGTTGATTCTTGTTGCTACTTTTTTGCTTAACTATATATAATTTTGGCTTGTTGGGTGCATATTTCTGTATATATCTATGAAGTCTTGTTTTCTCATCTAGTTAAAGATTGGTAGTCTTTTAAAATTTTCTAATTGTGTATGTTGCCTATCTAATATATTGTCTGCTATATGTTTAAAGTCATCCATAATTACAACTTGTGTTTGTCTTTTCTATTTCATAACTATTTCTACAATCTTCTGTTGGATGTTTTTTCCTATTGTCTTATTATTTAGTGGTATATAAACTCCTATTACTACCAGCTCCAATTGCTTGAAATATAACATGATCTTCATCATATATTTACTTATTCTCTTGACTGCATCCATGTGTTTTTTCTATTGTTCTTCTATTAGTATTCCTATACCTGAACCTTTTTTCTTATCTTTTGTTGCATTTGTCCAATACTCTATATAGTTCTTACTTGCTGTATATGTTAGAAACCTTTCTTCTCTTTTAGTAATATTTGTTTCTATGATTTCTAGTATTGCAATTTTCTCTTCTTCTGCCCAGCCAAGCAAATTTTCTAATTTCCAATCTTTGGTTTTGAGTCTGTTGATATTATGGCATGCTAACTTTATTTCTTTTTTTTCTTCTTTTCATTTTTCTTTTAGTAGTTTCTGTCTTGTTCTTATACTTTTAACTTCTTCTTTTCCTATTCTATAACCTTCTTTTTCTTGACAAGAAAATCTAATTTCTCTTTCTTCCTCAAAGATTTTTTTTCTTTTTGCAAAATACTTCGATTTCCTTGTCTATATTCATTGGTTCAATTGTGGCACTCTTAGGAGTGTTTAGGTTGGTTTATCTTATTTTTCTCTCTATTTTCTTCTAGTCTTTCTAATCTTTCTAGTATTCGTTCTAAGATATTTTCGATGTGTGAGGTTTCTTCTTGTGGCTGTGATTGTGGTTTCTTTTTTTTCTTTATCTTTTCCTGCTTCTGATCTTCAATTGTTAAGTTTCTTCTGTAATGCTTTCTGTTTCTATCATCATTTCTGTTCTTGTTATTTCTTTGTTTACTTTCTTTCTTTTGGTTATATTCATATATTTCTTTATCCATGCTTTCTTTGTTACCATCTATTCTCTTATACCTTGTATTATCACTTTTCTTTTCACTTTTTCCTTTTCTTTCAACATAGTTTGATCAAAATAATAAGTGATTGTTAAATCTTATTGGCTTTGTTTGTGCCGCATTCATTTCTTCCTCAGTTGCAAATATTATTGTTGCTGATCTTCTCTGATTTCTATTTTTGTTGAATGGAATATATACTGATTTTGCTCCTCTTTTCTTCAAGCATTGTAATAGTAATGCTTCTAATGCATCATTTGGAAGTTCTAAAATTTTTGCTATAAATTAGTTTTGTGAAATATGCTTGTTAAAGTCTTCTTCGCCTATGCTTACTCTCGCCAGCCTGTGTATACCGATTGGTAAAGACCATGATATGTTTTTTTCTTTTATATTTTTCACTTTGACTATAGCTAAAGCTTTAAATTTGAATCTTCTAATGCATTTAACTTAAGTTTTTTTGAAGTTTTTACACATGTATTCTACTTCTTCTGTATTAATGTTTGCTGATAGGTCCCATATTGTTAGGCATATATATGGCTCTGATTCATCTTCTGCTAGGTATGCATTTTTATTATCATCTTTTTTATTAAATTTCTTATGTTCTTTGGGTTTATTCTTGTCTTTTCTGCTATTGTTTACTGTATAGCAGCTCAGTTTCTTTTCTTGACTTTTGATTCTTCTGGAATTAGTTTGAGCCATTTTCTTTCTTTCTTTTTGATTCTATCTATTGCTGCATTTCTACTGAATTTATAGTCAAAATCTACCTTAATCCAACTGTTTCTGTTTTTGAAAATCTCTTTAATTGTTTTAATGTGATGATTACTATGTAGAATCCATTGTGTGTATTTTAGTCTTTCTTCTTTATTTGCATCTAGTATTGTATATGTTGACATATTTGCTTTGAACGATTTGCTCTTGTCACATATATAATTTGTTGAGAACTACTAGTTCTGTTCTATTATGTCTACAAGTATTGGCACTTCATGATTTTTTTCTGTTATTAACCTTATATTCTTTTTATTTTTATCTATTGTTTTTTCTTTTTCCATTTGGCATAGAAAATTTGATGCAATTGGTTCTTTATCTGATGATGTTGATATACTGAGATCTTGTATTTGGTTGATGACTACACTTAGGTTTATGCTAGTTTCTTCATCACTACTCATTTCATATTGTTGTCTTTTTGTTTCAACATAAACTATATCCATGTTTTCCATATTTTTACCTCTTTCTATTCCTTCTATTTCTGCTTTCTCTTTTAGTATTTCTTCACTCTTCATGCTCAACAAGTAGTTAAATAATTTTGGGTTTTGATTTACTGTTAAAAGCTTATCTGCCTATTCTTCTATCATGCTTCTTGTTAATGAAAAAATCTCTGCTTTTTTGAGTGCTTCAAGTACTTGCCTATAAAGAAGTATATCACCTATTGTGATATTTTTTGGGTTGTAAATTGCAAGATCTTTTGCTATTAACTCTAAATTGCTAAGGTTATTTATTCTCTTTGATAAGATTTCATCTAGTGTTCTGCTGTCTATGTATCTTCTATTTCTATCGCCAAAACCTCTTATATGTTGTATTAATTCTGTGTTACCTGGAAGGCCTAGTCTGCACTATACTTTTGTTTCTATTTTAGTTTGTTGTTTTTCCATTTGCTTAGTAGTACATATAAAAATTTTTATCTATTTTTTCTAATTAGGATAATATCATCATTTGTGTAATATGCTGTATTTGTTGTTGTTTTGTTGTCAGCTGATCATGTGTTCTGACTGTTTGTTTTCAGAGTCTAGGGTGGTTTTTTACTTTTCCGAAAATAATAACAAAATTTTGCAAACTTTTCAAGTCAGGTTAAACTACTTAAGAATCTTATTGAAAAATGCTATATTTATTTTCATGTATTGATAGAAAGCTTGTATTTTTATACTAAACCTTCTTTTAATAGCTTTGTATAGGTTTATCCAATCTGTTTTGTTCTAATTCTATATGCTACTTTGCCTATTAAAGTTTGCTAAAAATTGGTTTTCTTACTGTTGCTTGTTGTTACTTTATTTTCTTTCTTGTTTCTAAGTTGGTTAGCTGTATCTCTATATTTCTATTTTTTTTCTTAGTGCTCTATATATTGCTTGTTTGTGTGTTTTAATGTTATTTTATGTTTTTGCTTCCTGTAAATTTCGGTTAAGAGATCTACAGAGGAGAGTATATTTGAATTATATATTACTATTATTATTATTATTTTATTATTATTATTATTATTTTTTTTTTTGTAAGCAATCATATTAGTGCTTTATTAAGATTTCTAAAACTACTATTGTAATTATATAAATTTATTTAACAACTAAGTCTAGCATCACCTGGCTATCCTAATAATGCCTAAGTGCAACCTGCTGCATTACTTCTAGCAGAAGTAAGCTGCTTGTCTAACTACTTTAAGTCTGTAATAAAAGGGTCTTCACCTTTGTATAACAAGCTTGTTAATTGTTTTCCTAACTTCTTTCTTTATTTGCTCTTTTTTTTTTGTTTTCTTTTTCTTTTCTTCTATTGCTTGCTAATTAGCCTTTTTTTTTTTTTTTATACTTAACTTTTCTTTTCTCTTTAGCCTTTTTTTTTCATTATTCCTCTTTCTTTTTCCTATATGTTGACTTTTTTACAATGAATTCTTCAAACTTGTTCATAAAATGTATTTTATATTGTTTCTGCTAATATGTTTACAAAATATTGTCTTATTTTTGTACTTAAGATTTGAGATAATCTGTCTTGCATTGTTCTTGGGATTAGGCCTTTGATCAATGCTTTTCTTATTTCTATTTTCTCTTGCTCTGTTTGTTCAAAAAGTGCCATATATAATACTTGAAATAGGAATCATATCTTTTCTTCTTCTTTTAAACTATTTCATACTATCATGATAGATACTTTCTGTATCCTTTTCTATAGATTTGCTTGTCTCTTATATGATGCTAAATGTTCTTATGTTTCTTTAACTTTGCTTTGGCAAACTTGGCATTTTGCTATTATATATATATCTGGTCTTCTTCTATTAAGTTCTTTTAATGTCAGAAGCTTGTTCAATATATATTTTATAAAAGCACTTCTTCTTGTACTGCTTCTTCTTGTTAGGCAGTGTACTCTTTTAGATGAATTTAGTCTTCTTCAAAAATATATCCAATCATATATTGTTGCTTCTGCTTCTGATTCAATATTCTTGATTGCTATTGTTTCTTTCCACTCTACTTCCAGTCTGGCATTTATTACTATTTTACATAAAAGTCTTGCAGGTATGTCTATTCATTTGTTTTTCTACTCTAGGCAGTACTCTATCTCTTCATAGCTAACTTCTTTTGAAAAAGTTATTTTTCTGCTTAATGTTCACTTCTTTGCAAAGCTATCAGCTTTATAATTCTATCTATTTTTGCTATAACTTTTTACTTTGATTTACTCTATCTGTATGTTTTTTGTTTTCATTATATCTATTATTTTCAATATCTATAGTGCATTTTTTTTTTAAGAACTTTGTTTTTATCTATACATGCTAATTCTTTACTAATGTTTCTAATTGCTGCATTGCTATCTGTAAATATTGCTAATTTTTTTTCTTTTAGCATTGTTAAAATTGCTGTCTATATTGCTAGCACCTTAGCTGTAGTAAATATAGGCCATCCTTTTACTCTTAGTGCCATCTCTTCTTTTGACCAATTTTGTGTTTCAGCTATTTGTACCTAACCTATACTCATGTTTTTGTCTGTTGCTTCTTCTTTATTTCTTTTATTTGCTACACTATTTGTATATATTGTGTATTTGTTTTTGTCTCTTAATATATTTCTTCTTAAGATTTCTACTAGCTCTTGACTAATATTCTTTCTTATTTTTTGTTTCCTAATTAGTTCTATTTCTAGGCCTTCTAATATTTTTAGTCCTATTAGTTTCTGTTTATTTTTTCTCAGTTTCTCTGTTCTCATATATTTTATTAATTAGTTGGTAGCTACTTTTATTATATTATTGTTCTTCTTTATTAGCATATCTGAAACTGTGTTTATATTGTTGTTAATTCTTATTCAATATTGACAGCTATTGTCTTCTGTTTCTTTATCTTTTGAACACCTCTTGCATTTGTTGATTTTTGTTATTAAGTCACTTTCTATATTATGCATTTGCCAGATTCTATTAGTAGCTTTTTTTCTTCTTTTCAACTATTTTTCCCATTTGTCTATTCTCTGTTGCATTATGTATTATCCTTTTTTTTTTTCTTCTATCCTTTGACAAGGTTTTCCACTTGATCTTCATTGCCTACATGTTACATCTGTCTGTTTTAAATTGTTTCTTAACTTCTCTGCTTTTGATTCTGTTAAGCACTTTTGTTTTTATTATTTTGAACCACTCTGCCTTTTTGCCTTTGCTTAACTGATTCTGGTAGGTCTTGAATTGCTACTATGTTATTAGTCTTTTTCCTTTTGTATCAAGTAGTTAGTTTAGATATATGAGTTTTGCTTTACTTATTTTGAGTTCGCTTTTTTTCTATAGTTATGGTTCTACTAGTTCAATTACTTTAAAACTATAACTATTTGTTGTCTATAGTTTACTCTCTGTATTTATATTTATTTCTAACTCTCTTGCTTTGACTATCGTCAAGCAGGCTAGATTATTTTTTCAACATGACTTATCTTCCAGCAGTTTTTCTACTTTTTATATGTCTTTTATCAAACTTGCTTTTTGACAACCTTGTATTATTCTTAGTTTTGTTAACTGTTCTAGTTCATTCTTTCTGTTTAGTCTTGCTATTAGGCTTTCTATTTGTTTTATTATTAGTTCTTGTTACAGAGTTCTGCAACTACCAAGATCTTTGTATTCTATTATACAGTTTTCTAATATTCTTGATAAGCCACTTTTTTGTTTTGCCAAGCATATCATTGGTTGGTGTATTTCATTTATCTCTTTCTCTGATATCTTTGTTAATTGCAACATGTAGCTTAATTTTGGTATTATTACTATATTGTTTATATATGCTATTTGCTTATCATCATTTTTTTATATTTAAGGTCTCTTATTGTTTGGCTTATTATCTCTTTTGCTTTCTTCTTTACTAAAACTTCTCACATTCTGTTGTTTAGCCAAATTCCTAATGATCATGCTATTTTGTTTCTTGGCTCTTCTATTATTTTGCTTTTTTAAAATTTCTTTCTTTTTCTTCTTTCTTAGCTTTCTTGTTTATTATTATCAGTTTTGATTTCGATCTATTTATCTCAATGTTATTCATTTTAAAAAAGTCTTTTGCCACCTTTAGAATCTCTAAAAGTTATTCCTTGCTTTTTGTAATTCATGTTGTATCATCTGCATATGTGATTGCTGCTTGGTAATGGTTTGTAATGTTGTTGTAGTGTATTTCCTCTTTAAACTCTTGTTCTATTATATAGCCTAACCTTTTATCTTTCTGTATCTTTTCTAATAGTAGGTTATAGAAAACGCACCATTTTAGTAGTGATATTACTTCACCTTGATCTATTCTATCTTCTGCTATTATTTCTTCTGTCAAACCATGTGCTGTGATTATTTTAAACTGTTTTTTATGAAAGAGGTTTAATATACTGTATATTTAATCATTATTTTGGGTATTTTGACTTTTTGTAGGGCTAGTTCAAGACTTTAGAGTGCAACTGAGTCAAATGCCTTTTTCATATCTTGCAGAAGTATCCACACCTCTTTATTCTTTTTTTTTGCTTCTTCTATTATCATGTTTAGGACATGTATAGGTTGTTCTATTGAGTTTCTTAGTAGGCCTGAATAGTTTGGTTCTTTAAGTATTTCTTTTTTTATAAATATTTTGCTAAGTTTTTTTATTATTAACTTTGTTACAACCTTTCTAAATGTTTCAATTAGAGCTATTGAACAAATATTATTCAAACTATATCTTCATTCTATGTTTTTTGGTATTGGATATATTTGTGCTATTTTTTATTTCATAGGTATCTCTCCTATTTCTAAGCACAAATTTGCATAGGCTCAAAAACCTCTTGAGTTTTCTTTTCTGCTCATTTGATTAAGATATAACTTATTTCTGATATTCCTAAAGCTGTTCCTGTCTTAAGTTCTCTAATTATTCTATCTCATTCCTCTTTTTCAATTTTCTTTTTGATTTCTTTATACCATTCTTCTTTAATATGGTCTTGTAGTTTATAGATTTCTTTTTAGCTTTTTGACATCTCTTTTAATTTTGTATTTCTTTTTCTAAACTGCTTCTTGTAGTGTTCCACTGTTGCTTTTTAACCAGTTCTGCTTCTATTACTAGTTTAGTTTCTTCTTCTGTTTGTTCAATTATTTTGTCATGTGTTACTTTCTTGTATAGCTTGTTTAAAAGGCTAGCTATCATTTTCCTTTGATCAGTTTTGATCTTTTGTCTATGTTATCTTCTATTTGTTTTCTTTGTTTCTGTTCTCATTCTTTTTTTTTTTTCTTTTGCAAGATTTTCTGCCAGTCTTTTATATTCTCTATCTATGCATTGGACTATTGTTTTTGGATTTTTGGTAATCTTGTATCAATTTTCTTGCTAAGATCTTAAGGTTTCTATTCACTTTACTTATATCTGCTTCTGTTACTTTTTGGCATCTTTTTGTTTTTGTATACTTGACTAGTCTTTGAAGCTTTATGATGATTTTTTTTTGCTTTTGATCTTTTTGGCTATGTTTTCTGTTTATTATCATGTTGCAAACCTTTTTCTTTAGTATATGTCTATTTGCTGCTGTTATAATTGTCTCCTCTATTATATTCCATATTTCATTAATTTTTTATATTTTCTTTTTCTCTTCTTGTTCTTCTCTTTATATGTTTCTTAAAGTTTCTCTTATCTCTAATCACTTTTGTATCTCTTGTGCATAACTCTCCCACTCTTTTTCTTTTGCTTTATCATAGAGATATATTGTTTTTGATTGCCCTTTCTTTTGACTTTTGTCTTGCTATTTTTTGCGATTATGTGTCTTATTCATATTTCTGCTGTAACTATCTTGTAATCACTTTCAATAATTTCTTCTATGTTTTTGATTTTTGCTTTTTGTAGACCCAAGGCCAGTTTTTCTAATACCCATATATAGTCAATTCTTGTTGCTGTTTCTGAGTTTGACTATATGTACCTTTGTTCTGTTGGATGCATTTCTTTGTATATATTATAAAAGTTCTGTCTTTTTATCTAACTAAATAATGATAATCTTTTATAGTTTGCAGTTTGTAGGTTCTGCCTATCTAGAACATTGTTTACTGTGTGATTAAAGTCTTTTATAATTATTATTTGTGTTTGTCTATTCTTTTTTGTAATAATTTTAACTATTTTTTGTTAAACATTTCTTCCTACTTCTTTGTTGCTTAGTGGTATATAAACTTCTATTACTATTAATTTCATTTGCTTGAAGTATAGTATAATTTCTATTATATACTCATTTATCTTTCTAACTGTGCCTACATGTTTTGCCCATTGTTCTTCTATTAACACCTCTACACCTAATCCCTTTTTCTTGTCTTCTGCTACACTACTTCAAAAACCAATATATCTTTCTGTTGTTTTGTATAGTAAATATTTTCTTTTTCTCTCTGTAAGATTCATTTCAATAATTTCTAGTATTGTAATTTCTTCTTCTTCTGCCTAGCTGAGCAGGTTTTCAAGTTTCCAATCTTTGGTTTTTAGTTTATTAATATTGTGACATGCTACTTTTATCTCTTTTTTCCCTTCTTTTCACTTTTCTTTTAACTGATTTTGTAATAATTCTATGTTAACTGCTCTTTCTTTTCTTTTTCTGCATTTCTTTTCTTTTAGATGAGAAGATATTATTCTTTCTTCAAAAACTTCTCTTTCTCTTTGCAAAAAATTCTCAACTTCCTTATCTGTTCTTGTTAATTTAACTACAGCACCTTCAGGAGTGATCTGGTTGGGCCTTCTATGCCTTTTCTTTAGCTATCTCAATTTTTCTAGTCTTTCTAGTATTTGAACTAATATGTTTTCTATATCTGATGTCTGTTTTTGTGCCTTTCTTATATTTCTAATTTCTTTTCTTAGTCTATTTTTTTCCTAGTCTGTACTTGCTGAGTTTTCTTTTCTATTTCTTCTGTTCTAGTAGCTTCTATTTTCTTGTTTATTCCTTCTATTATTTAGTTTTATACTATATTTATTCCTCTTTATATATTCTTCTAAATCTGTATGCTTTTTTTCTGAGTCGAGGTTTTCATTTCTTTTTTATTTTATATCTTTTGCATCTTGTTGCTGCCTTTATAAAGTTGATCATTTAATCTTTTTGGTTTGACTTCCCAGAACATTAAGACTTTATTGTATCAGACCTTTTTTCTAGTAGTTATATTTATATCTTCTTGACTTTTAAATGACACTACTGCATAATTCCTCAGTCTTCCTCATCTGTTTAGTAGAATATATACTGCTATTGTCTTTCTGGTTTTGAGCTCTTGAAGTAGAATTAGTTCAGAAATTCCTTTTGGTATTTCTATCAGTCTTGCTATAAATTAATTTCTTTCTTTTTTTTTCTCTTCTTCTTTACCTATTGTCATTCTTGCTAACTTTCTGTTTATTAAGGGAATTACCTATAAAAATGCTTGTTCTTCTTCTCTCTTTACTTTTATTACTGTTATTGTTTTGTATGCACTTTTTCAGATTCTGCATTTTATTGCTTTACCTATCTTTCTTACTAGGTACTTAATTTTATACTCTGTCATTTTCTTTGGCAGGTTCCATACTGTTAATGCTACTATGTTTTCTTTATTTCTTTTGTCTATATTTTCTTTTTCTTGGTTGTGTGAATTGTCTTCTGTTCTTTTAGCTTCTTCTTTATTCTTTTTTTCTTCTATCAGCTCATTTTTCTGCTTTAACTTCTTGCTCTTTTTGGTTTTCTCTTCTTCTAATTCATTTATGTCTAGAATCATTCTAAACCAATTATTGTATTTTTTTTGAATTTTGTTAATTGCTTCTTTTCTGCTGTATTTGCAGTCAAACATAACAATAATCCAAGTATTATCTCTTTTAAACATTTCTTTGACCTCTTTAATGTGTTTGTTGGATACTAGCAATCTTTAATGAATTTTGTTCTTTCTTTTTGTAAACTATCTAGTACATTGTATGCTAGTATTTTTGCTATATACATTTGTTCATTACTGCATTTTCTGTTTGAGAGTAACCAGATGCTTCATTCTAGTGATTCTTTTATAATAATATCTCTGTTTTTTCATCATTTAGTTTCATGGCTTCCATCTTTTTTATTTTTTTCAGTTTCTTCTTGGTTTCTAATTGCTATAATGATGTTTTTATAATCTTCTTGCATTATGTCTGTTTTCAATATCTTTATTTCTTCTTCTATATAGTTGTTTATTTTTGTCTCTTCGATCATTATGCTTGTTGTTTCTGTATTTGTAACTTTTTTGCTTTTTTTTCTTTTTTGTCTCTTTTTCTCTTCTAAACTTGTATTTTGTCATAGCTCTTTTTCATTCATTATTATATCTATTGCTTCTGTCTTTTGTCTTTTTTCTCTATATACAATTCTAATGTATTGTTTTTCTCTTTTGATACTATTTGAACTTTTTTGCTTCTCATACTTTGCATTACTAGTGGGTGTTAACTTGTGTGGTTTATCTCTTCTGCCCATTTTTTTATATTTGTTGAGTTTCTTATGTCTACTTTAATTATTGCTTCGTATATTTTCCTTAGCATTACTGTTTTTATTAAATCTGTTTTCTATAGTGCTGCTGCACTATATCTCTTATATTGAAATGGTTGTTTCTATTTGCTAGTTCTTGTTCTAATTCTTTGCTGCCTATGAGCTTTAGTATTGCCTTTGCTCTTTCACTTACCAATTTTAGTGTTATTGACTCTTTTGCTTTTGCTTATATCATCTGTAACTATATACTGTGCTGCTTTGTTTACAATTACATGTACTTTATAATACTTATATGTTTACTCTATTTATATTTGTATGTGTCTGTTTGTTTGTCTTTTCATATGTTCATGTGTTTCAAACAGATTTGCGATTTCAGATTTAAGCTATTTTTTCAAAATTTTTGCTTTTTGAAATTCATTCAGCAAGTTTGTCTTTTCTTTACTTGCTTTTTGGCTTGTTTTCTTCTACTGTTTTACTTGTTAGTTCTATTTCTAAAGTTCTTTCTTTTTTGTTAAATCTTTAAGCACAGTTTTGATAGTGGTTTTTCTGTTAGTTTTGATTTTTGTTTCTGCAAATTTTGTATTTTGGTAATCAGTAGAAAGAGTTAATATTATTATTATTTAGTATTAGTTATTTTATTATTGTATTATTATTATTATTACCAGTAGTTGCTAGAACTTTCTGGTTAATTAGTAATTGCTTAGTTGCTTAGTTACTTAGTCACTTAGTAATTAGTTGCTTAGTAATTATTAGTTATTAGTTGCTAGAACTTTTCGGTTACTTAGTAATCAAGTAGTTACTTAGTTGCTTAATCATTTAGTTACTTAATACTTAGTCACTTAGTTACTTAATTACTTAATCACTTGGTTACTTAGCTGCTTAGCTTACAAATATATAAATCCTGCTAAATTTCTCAAATGTGATTAAGCAACAAACATTTCTCTTTTTTTTAATATTGTAAACACATCTTGGAATTCTTTAAGAACAGAAACCTAAAGATAGCTCTTCTTGTTATTACTTTAATAACAGCTTTTGACTATAAACTGTATTGATACTTCCTCTCTAAGGTAATTCCTACAGGCAAGGTTTATCTTTTCTTAGTAGATAAAGTAAAGTTATTAGTATTGCATTACCTTTCTCGAACTGCCTCAAAGAAGAATATAGTTTCTTAACAACATCTAACAGAGGTGTACTTTCTTCTTGGATACCTATATACTTATAAGGGATTCCCTATGTTATGTTATTATTATAGTGTGAAATTAAGAAGGCTTTTACTTATAACAGTACTAAAGAAAAAGAATAGATCCTTAGAATTGATACCTTATATTGTATTGTTTGTTATATGCATCACCAATTTTGAAGATACATTAAAAACTGTATCAATTATCATTAATCTAAGATATACTGCAAATTAGAAATTAAAAGATAAATAAAATATTAGAAATATATATTAATGTAACAAATTATAATAGAACTTTAAAAATTATAAAATAATTGGTTATATATTATTAATATTAGACTTTAGACTTTCAAAGTTTATAAATTATTTAAATTATTAGACTTGGCTTTTAAATTTTTATAAATTATGCATTTTAAAGTTTGGTTCTTTTGTTACAAGATTAGAAGCTTGTATAAGCCTAATAAAAGTATTTTTTGCTATATAGCCTGTTTGGTTTGTAAAATTAAATTTACTGTTTTTAAAAAAAGGCAAACATGTTTTATATACTATGTTTTTAATATATTTGATCTGCAATTTACTGTTATATAGATTTTTTTTATTTTGGCTCTGTCTATACAATTTTTGAGTAAAGATGTACTAAATTCTTTAGCACTATTACTTAGTTGTTCTAATATTAATATGTTTCACTTATCTAAAATTAACTAGCTATAATATCTCAAACAACATAAAAAAAATTAATATATATGCATCTTATAAAAAGACCTTCCTGTTTAAATCAATTTAATTTTACATTATTTATACAGTTTAAAGTACTTTTTATTTTATTTTTTTTTTTTTGGTATTAAGGTGACCTCTTTGGTCTTTTGACTTTTATTAATCACTTGTCGGTATTGTGGT
>CAJVQA010007055.1:0-14209 GCA_910591915.1 Cetraspora pellucida | reverse complement strand
ATCAATAAAATCCTGGGTCACAAGTACTCACCTTAATATTTAAAAAAAAAAAAAAACAATATTATCCTTTTTTATAACCTTATTAAATGTTTTTCTAAATTGGTTTCATCAATATATATAGTTATTATGCAACATTTTTCAACAATAATAAAAAAAACTTACAATATAACTAAAAAATTTAAATATTCAAAAATATATTCTTTAACTCTACTTTCTTAATCTAATTCTAATACTAGTAATATACCTACTATAACTATTTAAAACTAGTTAATTCTAGGCTATACACTTACTAACTGTATTTACTAAAGCCAAAACTATCATCTTAGATTTTCTTTAACCTTTTTATATTTAAAATTAATTAATAATAGTGTTATATAGAAATAGAGATGTAATATCACATTGAATATCTTAAATAAGTAACACAAATATAGTTTAGAAATCTTTACTATAATTATTTCTATTATCTAATAAAGTTTCTATTTTGATATAACAAAAAAAAGTTATTTACTATAATAAAAAATTAAATTAAATTAAATAAACATTATATAAAATTTAAAAAAAATTTATTATTATTAATTTGTTTATAATTATTCAATTTGGTAAAATTTTAAAGATATAATAATATTTTAATTAATTTGTTTAATTTTATAAAAAAACTTTTAAAAAAATATTAAATAAAATTATAATATTAAATAATCTTATTAGTTTTTAAATATAGATTTAAATAATATTTTTTATTTTTTATTTTGTAAGCTTTTTTTAACCAAATTTGTTTAGAAAATTATTAAAAATATATTTATAATCTACTTTTTTAAATTTTAAAATATTTAAATAAAATTTTATTTAATAATATTTAAAAATAAAAATTATATTATAACAATATTTAATTTTATATTATAAGAAAAAAATAAATATTACTTATAAGCTAAAAATAAATAAATTTAAAAAAATTTTTAATTAAAAAAATTATTTATAAATTTTTGGCAAACTTTTTAAATATTAATTTTAAGCTTATAGTTTATAATACAATATTTTAGTTTATATAAAAGATAATAATTTTTATTGTAACACTTTTATAATTTACTTATATAATTTAAACTTATATAAATATAAAACTTTTTTTAGTTTCAGAAATATAAAATCTTAAAAAATCTTAAAAAATTTTTAATTGCAAAAATTTTAAATAAAAACTTTAAATTTTTAATGCCTAAAAGTTTATTAATATTTTTTAAAAAAATTTATAATAAAGTTAATAAATATGTTTTCAAGAATATATTTTACTACAGTCCAAATCCCTGAATATAACACATCTTCAAATGCTGTCTCACTTTTATCACATTCTCTTCTACTCAATTCTATTAGATTAAAAATAAACTCTTGGTATATCCAATGGATTAAATATCAAACTAATCACCTATACATAATTACTAATACTCAAATCTAGGTGAGCCTTGGCCATTCCAGTTGGTTTAGATTGCAGATAGATTAGTCTGAGCTTCTATTCTTTCTATAATATTTTAAAAGCAGAATTGTACTTTATGTAAAATCTTAATTAAATATTCAATAAAGATAGAGGCATGGCCTTACCATTAACATTAAAAAATATATATATATATTTTATAAGCAATATATATTTTATATCATTAATATATAATTATTTTATTTAAAAAATACTAAATATAATTTAATTTTTTAGACAAATTTGGCTAAAATATAGTTTAAGAATAATAATTAACAAAACATTTACAAAAATATAATAAATTTTTTTTTTAACTTTATAAATATTATTTTAATATTAAAAATATTTTTATTTAAAAATATTATTATTTTTTAAGAAAAAAATTATTTAATATGATATCATTATATAAATTAAATTAAACTATAGTTCAAAACATTCATATTTAACAATTATATAAGTGTCTTATTTTTTCAAATAACTATAACTTTTTATTTAAAAGGTTTTAAAAAAATTAAACTAATAACTTTATAAAACTAAATTAATTTTATATATATATCAAATATCTTTTAAAATTTTATTATTATAAAAAATTTAATAATTTAAAAATTAAAATTTTATAAACAACATAATCTTTCTAAATTAATATGCATATTAATTAACTTTTGTATTAATTTTGACAAGTTATCAGTTTTAAAATACTAATAACTTATTAGTTAAATATAATAAAGCTATAAAACTGAAGGTTATATTAATAGTTTTTGTTAATTAGAACTAATTTAAATATAAAAATTAAAAATAATCTTTGTTATTATTATATTGAAATTTGTTATATCAAATTTATACTGTATATAAAATCTAATTTGAGCTAATCAAATTAATTTATTTTATTTGTTAAATTTGATATCTTATAAATATTTAATGTTAAGTATCATTTATTAAGTTTAACAAATTATTAAAATTAACTTATGATGATTCAATTTTTTATTAGTTATTGCAGATTATCAATTTTGACAAAATTAGTTTTAAAAGGTTTAACTGTATAAATTTATTAAATTTATATATAAAATTTTTAATTTTCAAATTGCTAAAACTTTTTACAATGATGAGATTTTGTAAAGATATTTGACATATATGTAGATCTGATACAGTTTTATAAAGTTACTAGTCAAATTTTTTTAAAACCTCTTAGGTAAAAAGTTATAACCATTTGAAAAATTGAACCACTGTATGTAATCATTGAGTATAGATAACTTGCACCATAGCAGCTTTGTTGACGTGTGAATTCTTTTATTTTTTTTAGTTCTTCATGTCTAGTGTATTGTTTATTTTCCATGAACTGAAGAATCTTCTTATAACAATTTTGCGAGAAATTCTTATTTCTGCAAGTGAGTTGAATGATACGAGGGATGGTAATTCTGTAAGGGCAGCTTAATGATGGTGTGAACTTAATGGGCAACGAGGTTTTCTGTTTATTAAAATAAATACTTCACTTTTCATACATTTAATCAATGTGAAAGAGAACACGTTTTGGAACCTACTCATGACATCAGAGGCACCACGCTATCGTGTTAGCCTCATGTCAATATGCACAATGCCCATACAGAATTATACCAAAAAAAATTTAATTCATTACAGTACTTATGACTATAGAAAATATAATAATTTTCTGTAAGTAAAATTAACTCGGTAAAATGGTCGTAGGGAATAAGAGATCCATCGATATTTTTTACATCCAACTTTGTGTAGCTGTAAACTTTGATTTAGTTGAGTCGACAAATTTAGGTCAGCTACAATTGTTTCCGCTCATAAGAGTTGTTGTTTTGAAAATTACATCCTTTAAAAATATTATACCTTTGTTCAAATAATGCCCATGCACGTCACAGAGTAACGTGCACTTATATAATATGTATTGGTGTATTTGGTGTACTACGTATCAGGTTTAAAATTTTGATCATTTGCGTTATTTCGTGACTATACTATAGTATATGAACACTATCTTAAACCTCTATCTCGTTTAGATTCCATTTCTTATTGGTATATCATATAGATCACAAATCGATACCTTTGCTATGTAAAAGCACAAGACAGATTATAGAGGCTATTATCCAAGATTCTCGATTATAGCAGATGGTAATAGAATAAAATCAATTTAATAACAACAGTCCTTACTTACATTCGGCAGATAAAGACTGTATTGAACAAAATATATATATATATATTGGATAAGGTCGAAGGCAAACCGGAAAAGTTGATCACATGAAAAACTGCTGATTCTGAGACCGCTTTCCAACTTGTTCGACTTGAGTTCAGTCGTTTGAAATAGCTAAAAATCGAAAGAAATTGTTGTTCAAGTTCTTTTTACTTTTTTTATGATGTAAATGTTTGAACTAATGGATAAATTACAAAAATATAATTTTATTTTTAATATATTGCCAAACCATATTTGAATATGCCTAAAAAACAAAAAAAAAAAATATTTATGCGGAAATATACCAATACAACTTAATTACTTGAATATAAAAAAATACCTTGTCGAAAAAGACTAACTTTTTACAATAGAGTCAGTTAATTAAGTCGCAAAAGTACAAAGAACTCATTAAAATTTTTCTTTTTTTTAAAAAAATATAAATATCTACACCCATAAACGCCCACTATATTGGTAAAAGGTAAAAAAAAAAAAAAAAAAAAAAGAGTGGGCCGTACTGGTCTGCTTAACAATACGACGATCTTAATGTTCGCCAAAAAATTATGGTTTTGCTAGCTTTACCCATCATTTTAGATAGGAAAAAAGAAAGTCCCTACCCAGAAATTTGGGTAGAGCACATTATTGACTCGAACAATAAACGTCTATATGCATTGCCAAGGCCCGCCCCCAAAAAATGATACCGATTACATATTGAGTGATGGGGCTTATATAAAAAATTTCTAAAATGCGAGAAATGTGGGATTTCGCGTGAAAAAAAGCGCGAAAATTTTATTGGGTCATGTGTAAAATCCCACATGAGATACAATTACAGAATTATGACGACACGTTTCACAAATCACACTCATTCGTTTGATTTGCTGATGTAAATCAATTGCCTAAACTGTACTCAACATAAGGCAGAGAATCGTTTATGGATCTGTTATAATAACTAACTTATTCCTTTTTTTTTAGTGATTGGACCTTGACAAATCAATTTTATATGCGAATAACTAGGTATATTATCGTTATCGAATTTATGCTATTTTATATTACAAATTTTTTTCATATTTACGTTGTCGTAAGTTTTATTATTTACAAGTCTCCAATAATAACAACATTGAATTTCCAATTTTCCTATATCAACTCTATAGGAAAATCAGTTGCAAAATTAAGAGCTTCACGATAATGGATTGATGACGAATTAGGACTTTTCTTTTTAGCTAAGTGACTTTTACGTTTTGCATTAGTTTCTTATATTCTTATTAAATTTACATTAGGATCTTGTCTCCTACGTCGCTGACGAAGGACTTGTGCGGCTTTCATTATTATGATTATCGTGAATTGCCAAGTAGTAAATTTTTTTTGACTTTATTTTTTTAAGTCGCATTTTATTTATAACTTAATTAGTTAAATTTTCATAATATTTATATAACATTTCAAAATTTCAATACTGACTATTATGTTGAATTTTATATAATATCCCATTGATAATAAAAATTATACATAATTTATCGCATTTTTTATTCGGATTTGTAAATATATATCATCGACTTTAAATTGATTTGCTCTTTGGAAAATATTGTTTATTCTATAACATTTTTTAATATAATTTTAGGTGTAATATCATTTGTATAGAGTCATGTCATATTTTCCTTTTAACATTTATTAGTACGAAAATTTACGATTGACCGACTGAACTATTATTTAGATAACGCAGTACAGACTGAAAATCCTAAACATTCGATATAAAAAAAAAACACCATACATCTATTGCTAACTTAAGTATAAAAAAATTAATTTACAAGTATTAGTTCGACAAAAATTTTTTAAAACGAATATCCATCTAATCACAATTAACAAAGAAACAATCCACGTTGGAATTTATTGTTTGGTCGATAGGAGTTTTAATATGAAAGATGTAATATCAAAAAACCCTTTCTATAAATTAATTTATTATTAATCAATTTTTATTAATAGGTTTTCCTATACATACCTATACATATTATATTTGACCCAATAAATTTATCTGCACTATTGATAATTATTTAACCAATCAGTTAAAGGTAATAATCACGTGCTTAGTGTGATAATAGCAAAATCCGCATCTTAGCATAAAATAGCATTACTAGCCAGAGAGTCAGATTGTAATTCAAATAAAAATTGTTCAAATATCATGTAATTAAAACGTGATAGTTAATATTTTATTTAAAGTGCAATATAAAAACTTGACAGAAATCGGGAATACTTTTTCCCGCACTAGATGAAAGAAGTTTGGTCTGTTGTTTTTAGTATCACTTTCTAAGAAGGACGCATCTGGATTAGTGCATAAAATTTCGACGTATCGTAAACTGCTTTGTTTTTTCGGTGAACGAAATTTAGAACTTTCTGCAATATATTTTATATTATAAAATTTCCGGTCGCTTAAAAACTACGCCAGAAGTCAACTTAATTAAACGGAACCTCTGATATTTTACAATTGAATTTTGTGCACTGATCTGAATCCGTAATTATTTTTGCATACATTTAACGTTCGAGATAACGGATTTTGGCGTAAAAATATTTTGAAATAAGGAGAATTTTTTGCACCATAAATGTGTCTGAACATATAAATATGTCTTTTAATAACCGAATGGTTCTATATAGCGAAGGATAAATTTAGAATGTGAAGTTTGCTATATCGAGTTTAACCGTAGTAAAATGCTAAAGAAAGACGATATTAATTTTATTTTTTATTTGTTACATTTTCAAAAATACTTTAAAATGTATAAATTGTATAAATATAATTGTTAAGCAATTAACCAATCAGAAGAAAGTATTAACTGATTTTGATTGGTTGATATAATGTAGATCATTTTGATTTTGATAGGGTTGATAGAAAATGGGCTTGTTATTAGTTTCCGTTTTTTTACGTAATTTTGTATTTACATCCGAATTAGGATTTTCTGGAACAAAAACGGTCTGGTGATTTCCAATTTTAGAATAAAGTAACATTCGGGTAATATTCAGATAAATATAAACCAGAACTCAAATATTAACAATATTTTTTTCGGAATATTATTATTATTATTATTAGTTTATAATGCGTATGAAACACATATTAGATGTAAATGTATAATAACCACCTTCTAATAAAGAGAAATAGAGATTTTATTTACCTTCAATAAACTCAATAATTGATCTCTTATATTAATGAACAAACTTACTTTCGCTAATACCAGTAATATAATATACTGAATGGGACTATAGCATATATACAACTCTTATGTTCACTGAATGTATGTGTGTCGTTTGTCGTTTTCCCACTGATGGTAACACTGGCATATGTCTTAAATAATTACGCAATTATGCGTCATTACGCGTCACCTTTTGCTTACAGAGTATCAGTAATACACTATATTCATTGGTTGTTTACCATTCAAACCCTTGATAAACTTTGAAAATATACAAATATATACACAGGGTAAATGAGTTAGAAAGTGAAAAAAAAACAAATGGATGAACTAATTTAGCTAACAAAGTATTTTCAAAAAATTTAAAATTTGTAGTACAGTATTGCTATATTAAGCGTACTATCAATGAGATATGTAAACCTTGGAGAACCAGCACTTTAATTCTTCAATTAAGTCATGTCACATTGCAAAAGTATTCGTCAACATATAGCATATACAGAATATACAGAATATACAAACTTAAAATTTCATGAATCAACGATTTGCTTAAGAATTTATCATTGTTGAACATATAACCGACATGGTTGGTCAGTCGCAAATACTCATTATAAAAACAAAAAGGGTTGTTTGAATCAATTAATAAATAACAATGAAAGAAATTAATTATATTAATGAATTGAATCGCATATTAAATGTTCTAGACTTTTTTTTGTCTCTTATCCTGCTATTGTCGTTAAATGGTCGTCATTTACAATTGTATATAAAAATTTTTGAATCAAAAATGTTTCGGTAACTTCATAGACACTGACGTTATAAAAAAAAAAAAAAAAACATTTACATATATAAAAGGCAAAAGTTACTATGATAATCTAATCTACCAAATTGATAAATATAACGACCCAGATTCCTAGTTAATAGCGATGTTATAAACAATATCGTATTAAGTATCTACTACCTTGTTGCTATTTTCAAACCAGTGTGATACATTCATCATATAGTTTTTGACGTCCCAAATAGTCTTAATGACATTTGATGTAACCTGTTTTTTTCCTATCAGTGTCATTTTAAAAATGAATTTAGGAATTCATAGCAAATGAAGTTTGTCAATAGATGAAAATTTCCGACCTCTTAAAATTACGCCGGATTTTTTTTTTTTGCCTTAAACGGAAGCGGAAATTCCGATAATTTCAATATAATTTCAATTTAATTTCAATTTAATTTCAATTTAATTTCAATATAATTTCAATATAATTTCAATATAATTTCAATATAATTTCAATATAATTTCAATATAATTTCAATACGTAAGTTTTGTGCACTGCATCGCTATTAGTGATGTCATTGCGTTTTCTAAAAATAGGTGGTATAATAGTCTAACATTTTCGATTAAGTAAATTATTAGTAACCAGGTTAACTTACGTACTGTAATTAAGATAATACATAAGATTTTGATCACATGCATTATGCAAAGGGATTTTCTTGATTGCTGTTTTTAGTAAATGACAATGTAAACATGAATTGCAAAACAGGAGAAATTTCCGTTATGGGTACTTTCTTGTTTTTCAAGCATCACAAGTATCACAGTCTTTTAAATATTTGTAAACCTTATGACATCCTAATTTTTGGGAAGAGGCACACGTACTGCACGGAGACACCTCCGCATAAAAATAAGAATATCAGCCTTATTAATTTTATTCTGTACACACCAAATACACCGAATATCAATAATCCGGAGATCTCTTGTTGGATAATTAACCCAAAGTTGTGGAGTTGGAAACAGGATGTGGTTAGACTTTTCGGTCGGAATTTACCCTTTTATTTGTGTTAATAAGATAATTTTGTTTAAAAAGTTGACTTACTTATAAAGTTCATAAAGACTTTTTAGTTGATATTACACATAGTCGATGTAATACTATCTGTTAGGTTTCACCAAATATTATATTGGCTCCTCTTTATTATCTTTTACCAATAATTTAATTACAATTTCGAAACGCACGGAGTCGAACGATAATTTAAACGATAATATTCGTTCAAAGAATGGATTCTGTATAAATAATTTCTTCTACAATAATATTCAATATTAAAGGAAATCTATATTTATTCGTTTGCGTCAATAATCGAATGAGCTACGTATGTAATTGGATTTTGAATTATTTAAACTTATGCTTTTTGATTTCTTGTTTGATCATGTAATGTTTAATTGTGAAAATCTTGGAGAGTCACAAATATATTCCTGAAATTAACTAATTTATTTTTGTTATTTTTGAAATACACTGTCTACATTTTACGCGGAAAAATTGATGTTTCTAATTGAGGTAACTGTTGACATATGAGCTAGGTGCTATGGAAAAGGGGGAAAAATCCACAAAAAAAATAAAAATAAAAATTCGAAAAAATCAATTTTTATGTTATAAATTTTATAATAAGCTATAGGAAATTGTAAATTTTGAAGAGCTATACTGCAAAATTTTATTAATACAACTAGTTTTATGTCTTAATTAAAAAATAATCTTAATTATATTCTAAATTAATTTATGTAAAAAAATTAATTTTAAAAAATTTGTCAATTTCCTCCTTTTCTGTAGCACCTAATCATATTATCTAATATTTTTTAATTTTTCTTAATTGGTAATATTATAAAACATTTCTAAACTTCTATCTCAATTTGATTACGTTATATCACAGTATACAAAAGTTACCGGTAAAAAAAAAAAACTTTATTTAAAATGTTTTTGCTTCGCATTAACTCCACACACTGATTAATGCAATTTATGTAATATTGTTGGAATTTTATTTATTTCATCATTATATGCGCACGTTGAAGCACTAATTATGAATATTCGAATAACTCACAATTCTCATTTGTGACAAATATAATTTAAGTTAGAAGTTCCATTGTTTTTCGTATTTAACTTATTATAACTTATTAATTTATTCGGCATCAATTTTATTTTATTTTATTTTATTTAATCTTAATTTATTTTGATTTATTTAACTTCATTTTATAGAATATTGAGGTACTAATTATTAATCATTTAAGCAAGTAAAATTTTTGTTACATTATAATTGTCATTCGCTTTATAATAATGAATCACGATCAAAACATATATAAAGATGTCCCCGCCTAAACATCGATTCTGGAAGGTTAAATTTTTGTGCCTTGTTTGGATTCATTTGTTTGGACGATTCCTTAACACTTACGCCTTCCTTATAAAATTAAAATTGGTTTTTTTTATCTTATTTATTTAAAAAGTACATATATTTAAAAACTTTAAAATAATTATATTTAAAGGCTCCAAAATAACCTTATCTGAAAAACTTCAAAATATCTTCATGTCAAACATGCCTTATTATACATTTGAAACGCGTGGTGATGCGCCACTCTCGCGTTATGTTCGTTTATCTCCACTTTATCGTTCAAAAAATATGATGATGATCGAGAAAATAATAGATAGTTATTTTAATAAGGAAACTCTTACCAAGGTTCAGCAGAATACTGTTATTCCACTCTATGAATTGGTTACGCCTATTGAAAATCTCAGGACTCAAAAAATACCACGTCCACAAAACAGTTTTGTCATATATAGAAGAAACGTTCAAGCTAAAATTGCTTCATCTTTTGCGTCCGATAATTCTATTGGGAAATTAGACAATGTTTCTAAATTTGCCGGTAAACAGTGGAAGAAAGAGCCAAAAGAAATTAGAGAATTATATGGTCGTATCGCTGATTGCGCCAAAAAAGTTCATGATTTTCTTTATCCCGGTTATGTTTATCACCCAAGAAGAAATGCTACCACAAATATTCCGATGGGGATAATTTCAAATCACCGTGGCAACATTCCGCAGGTCGTCCGTTGGAAAAACAAATTAGTTACTAATCGTCGTCAAAATGATCTTTCTACTTCTACTTCGTCAACATTTTCTTCATTTCGACAAACATCATGTTTATCAACACCTATTGTTGCCCGGTCAAAACAAATGTCTGAATCTTTTAGTATTACAATACCCTCATCATTACATTACTCAATATCTCCTTACTGCTATAATGACGTGCCTTCACAACATCAATCATCACAACCATCTAATTCGTCACCTAATTCTCAATCTCAAACTGACTTATTTTCTGAAACGTGTAATAATACGATTCCTCCACTTTCACAATTAGCATTACTGCTCCCTTCTCTTCCAAAGACAGAACAAAGTACTGACTCATTGTTACCTCTGACTTCCTATGATCGTAAAGTTTGTCAACTTCTAAACACTCACAACAAATACTTTTAAATCCACCTTCGAAAAAATGACAAAATATGACGTGCAATTATAATCATTCATATTTCATACTTATGCTCGAAATAAGAAAAAACATGCAACATGCTTTATTTATTTATTTATTTATACAATTGACAAGTATATCTTTATTTAGATATGAAAAATCTTTTTCTTGTTGAATGTTGTATTTATTTTATTTTATTTCATTTTATTTATTTTTTTCTTTTCTTCCTGGAAATGAAGATCCAATTTGTTTTCACGTTTGCATTATACATATTTTTTTTAAAAAAAAATCTAATTTTTAAATTAACGTAGTTTATTCGGTTTTGAAACAGATATCATAATTGTCTACTTTTTTTTTCTTTTTTTTTTTTTTTTTTGTTATTAATTCACGTATGTAAGGATTTTAATCTATTTTTATCAATTACATTATGAAGGATTACTTATAGGCAACACTTTTTGTAGGAGATAATTGATTAAAAACCTTATATACATGTATATGCACATATAAACGTGTATATGTCTCTTTATAAAAATCAATATTAAAATTTTGTTAAAAAATTTTTAATATCTAAAAAAAATGGTTGAGAATAAATTTTGTATATATATGCTATTGTTGCTTGATTATTAAAGTTGGCGAGATTAAAGAAACCCCTCGAGGGTGATAAATATCTTATATAACTCATGCGAAGCATACATCTTACATATTATATAACTCACGAGAGATTAAACTTAGCATACATCTTACATATTATATATAACTCACGAAAGAGAATACATCAGTGATAAATCTTATTTCATATCTCGGCCAAATATGTTAATGAAAATCTCGTTCAATTTCTATAAACACTTATATTTATATAATTTAACACTGCGAACTTGTCTACCTAATAAACTTTATTTGATTTACTTAATAATCATATTTATTATACGTCACAGATTTTAACTTTACTATTAGAAATTTTATACTTAATTAATTAATTAATTATAATAAATAAATACGTACGAAAAATTAAAGAACTTTTATATATAACAAGAAGTCATCAGAAATAGGTAGGTATATCTTATAAATCATGCAAGATAAACTTGGCATATATTATACTGTTATATAATACAAGAATAGAATACAAGAATAGAATACAAGAATAGAATACAAGAATAGAATACAAGAATAGAATACAAGAATAGAATACAAGAGAGATGCTTCATGAAACAAAATTGTATTAACATATTATAGCTTTTAGTGATATTTGTCAAATTTACTAAGATAAAATGTATTCATAAAATCTACGTTTCGGGAAAACGTATTTTTTTTGAAAAAGATCATTTCTGAACACGTGCAATGCGCCACACCACTATAAATATTTCACATTTGGCACATTTGGCATGTTTTCAATGTTTCAATGATAAGCATGAATGAATCCTGATTTATGTCGAATTTGGCATAATTTGATGATAAGAATTTAACATTAATAATCAAGAACCGAAAAAAAGAACATGCTTTATAAAGGACGATTTTCTGATGACGTGATTGAACAGCATTAATGGAATGAATTGCAAATGACAACTTTCTAAATTATATGATCATGAATCCGTAAAGGTGTCGCACATGAAAGGTAATATTTACTATAAATGTTCCTTCTTCATTTAGAAAAATCAATTTCTTTTGTAATATCTCTGTATGATGTAGTCCGTGCACACAAAGCCCAATAACATTTATTAAACGAATTAGAAACATTTGATCAGAATAGAGCCTGTCTTAACATGCAAAATGACGCATGAACATTTTGATTTTTTTCCTTTTTGGGTACTGTTTTTTTTTTACTAAATATCAAAATACTCTGTGCGGTTCTTTTTTCAAATATTTGTTG
The DNA here is from genome assembly GCA_910591915.1 of Cetraspora pellucida. Classification (NCBI taxonomy): domain Eukaryota; kingdom Fungi; phylum Glomeromycota; class Glomeromycetes; order Diversisporales; family Gigasporaceae; genus Cetraspora; species Cetraspora pellucida. The sequence goes on along the minus strand of CAJVQA010007055.1, from coordinate 1,255 downwards.
TCCTTTTTTGTATAATGATTGATCTATCCACACTAGACTTGCGTAATGCTGTAATGAGAACATTTTCATTATAATTCGGTTATTTTAATGGGACTCACTTATCACTATTATATTTCTATATACTTAATGTATAACCGGTTTCAGAGATTATTGGTTAATTGGTTTGCTAATTATGTATTTTAAAATTTTATGTTACGTTAAACAAATATTCCAGCTTTCCGAGGAATACTTCTACATAATCTTTGATCTACCACGTGCATTTTTCCCAGATCTTCAACTTTAAATTTTTTTTGTTTTTCTTTTTAATAGAACATAGTAATAATCGACAATTTACTTACTTTACTGACAGGTTAGCCAATCTTAAGCTAAATCAATTAAACATTTGTCAAAACCTAGAACTATTATCATTATATATCCTGGAATTATAAAGGTCCGAACTGGCTGCAGTGTAACACGTGAGTCAGTGTTTCCCACAAGTTTCGATTTTACCCAATCAGAGTGCAAGAGTAGAAAATCACCTTTTGCGTACATATTAACAAAAAAAAAAAATTTCTTGCTCAATTTTGGTTACTAACTCTAACACCAAACCCTAATTAAGGTGACATGTAAATTTGTATGAATAATCCCTGCCAATAGAAACTTTAGAAACTTGGGGGAAAAATTAGTGAATCCGCAAACAGTTAGTGTTCTCGTTCCGTTTCGGTCATGCATCATAATCAAGCATTACTGCATTATGAGCAATACCGATACGTACGTATAAAAAATCCATGTATTAATAAACTTTAAATTTTTTTTTAGTATAAGTTGTAACTATAACAATTTGAAAAAAACAAATTTCGTAAAAATAAAAAAAAATGGATTGTTTCACAAAATTCGAACGTTGCCGAAATTTATCCGAATTTTGGAAAAACTCAGTTTTGATTTTATTACATATAATTGGTGTTTAACGTTAATACAGTTTGTAAGATAACAGCCATTGTAATATTTACACACAACATATTTAAATACTATGTTTATTTCTTACCATATAACCCGTCATTTAACAACACTAGTAGTTATACATGAAAATTTATAGTTTAACTTTAAATGTCACAAAGTATATCAATACGTATACTGATACTTTGATATAATCACCAAGGTGGGAAACAAAAACTTGGTGATTATAAAAAGTTGCAACTATATACACTGGCGATCATAAATAATGCAACAAAAAAAAAAATTTAGTCGGATGGTATTATCTCACGCAATTCCGGGC
>CAJVQA010007054.1:0-14210 GCA_910591915.1 Cetraspora pellucida | reverse complement strand
TGCCAAATAGTAAGGTTGAACCAGTTGAGTAGAGAGTTAGATAAAGAGATAAGAAAGTTGTTAGTTAGTTTTTTTAGGATTAGTTAAAGTTGTTTATATTAGTCAAGTGTAATTGTGCCTTGAATAAGTAAAAGTATTGAATTATATATAGTAGAGTTTGGAGAATAATTTTGTGAATTAAGAATTTGAATTATAGTGTTTGGTGTAGCTTCTGAAAAGTTTAGAGAGTTTAAGATATTGTAGTCATAAAAGTTACTTATTTAATTATTATATTAAATTATATTTATTCTTGTAAAGTTTGCTAAGTTTCTAATATCTATCTTTTAATATTTTTTTTATTATCTTTTACTAACTGCAACTTAAAACTAGCAGACTTTAATCAGACTATTAATTTAGATAGCTTAGTATAATATACTTCTATATTATTTTTCTCTAATAAGTTTAATAATATGATTAATTATATGTTTCTCTATATATATTTAATATTTAGTTTATCTAATCTGTTTCTATAAAGGTGGTTCATAGGCTTTAACTAGTCTAATAATATTATTAAAAGTCTATGCTACCTTTTTACTTAGAAATTTTTAAGAAATTTCTGTTATTTTGGTTTTTTAATTTTTTACATCTAGTGGTTTTATTATCTCTTAAATTGTAATATAAGCAAATTTGACTGTAATAATTTTTTTAAAATTAATTTTAATAATAAAATTTTAACAATTAATTCTAGCAATATACTTTTTAAGCAAAAAATATTTTTAAAAATCTATTTTATAAACTTTGTTAAGAAACATTTTTAATTTTCTTAAAAAACTTTTAAGCAATTAATGGTTAAAAATTATGTAACATTAAGATTTACTATTAAAATATTTTTTAAGTTTTCTAAAATTTTATATGTTTCTGAAGCTAAAAAAAATTTTTGCTCTTAAGACAAGCATTCATTTTTATATATAAATTACTAAACTTGTAATAATTAAAATTATAATCTTTAATATAAACTAAAAAGTTATATTAAAAACTATAGGTTTAAAATTAATATTTAAAAAGTTTATCATAAATAAACTAAAAAATTTTTTTGAAATTATATATTTTTAACCTATAAGTGACCTAATTTTTTTTTTTTATAATTTAAAAATAAATATTGCAAAAAAGTAATTCTTATTTTGAAATATTATTATACTAAATTTTAAATATTTTATTATTTTAAAAAAGTAAATCAAAACTAAAAAAATGTAAAAATACAGCCAAATTTGTCTGTTTTAGTTTATGATTTAAGAAATAGATTTGTACTAAAGTCTTATGCAACACTAACTATTAATATTTCTTTATATATATATAATATTATATTTCATATAAATGCTTTAAGCTTCTAATATTAAATAGAACCCAACTTGGTATATCTGGTTTACAACTATATAAGACTAACTAATTAACAAAAAAGTTATTATAATATAAATATAATTTTTTTTTTATTATAGGTAGAATTTAAATCTCAAACTTAGATATTTATACAAAGTATAATATTATATAAATATTTATTAATATTAAAAAAGATTTTATTATAAATTTATAATAAAATTATTAAATATAAAAAGCTAAAAAACTAAAAAAATAAAATTTTAAGGGGTGTGGTGATCTAGTGAAGTGGTCAGGTTGTCAACCCCCAAGTGGCAGGTCTAGAGTTCAAATTCCATAGACAACAAATTTTGAAAAATAAGGTCTGTGTTATGGTAACTGTTTCTGTCGATTGGTTGAATTTGTGTATCTGTAACCTTTGTTGCATCATTTTGAATAGAAGCTTGGGGCATCTATGCAAAGTGTAATGTTACACCTACATAGAAAAATGTTAATAACTGGTATTGCATAAGACTTCGGTGCAAACCCATGATAAGACCACTGGGCATAAAAAGCAAAAGAACCAAAGAGTTGGAAACCCACTTGAAAATCCTAAATAAAGAGGTAGCATGGACTTTCGATAATACTACCGAACTATCAGAAGCCCCCAAAAAAGAATTACTAGGACCTCAGATAGATCAGATGACAACATGTGTAGAGAAGCACATACCAACCAGGCTATCAGGTTCGCCAGATAAGCCATCTGGATTGGTAGTTTGGAAAGTCTTGTGGGTCTTGTAGGTCCAGAAGTAAGGATGTTGAAGTTAGGAAAGGAAGGTATCGGGGTCTCTGTGAACTTTACAAGGGTATAGCAGTTTAATGGTTAGCTTTGACTGCAAGTAATAGTCTAGGCCAGAGTGATACTGAGTCAGCTATAAGTATAAAATACAGAAGGCTCTGGTAGACTTAGTATAAAGTTAAATATGACTTAGTAACCATGATATATTTACAGCAATGGCTACAGTTAATAGGGTAGGGGTAGATATGGGAACTAGAGTGTTTAAATAGAGAACCCACAGGTGGGTTCTAGATATGGTAACTAGTGTAGAACCTTCGGGCAGACTACTTAAAATAGACAATGACTAAAGTTGTACGAGTAGCTAGTTGTACACTCTTTTCATGATTGCCTCTGTAGCTGTTGTACACAATAGTTATATGCTGACTGATTATTAATAAACTCCTGAGTCACAATTACTTACCTTAACATTAAAAAAAAAAAATAATAAAATTTTATTTGGAAATTTTTAAGTAAAGTAATAGTATAAAATTTTAATAAAACTCTTTTCTGTACACTATCAAAATAAATAAAATAAAAAACCAAATAAAATAGAGCCAAATACCAATACTAAATAATTATAAATTTTGAATTAATATGCACTTAAGTATAATAAAAAAATAACAGAAATAAAACAAATTAAATAATACAAAATAAAAAGAAAAAAAATAGCAAATCAGAACAGCAACAATAAGAAAAGTTTTTTTAGCTTACAAAGAAAAGTTTCTTATATAACCTTTTTAAAAAAGTTTAAACAAATATACTATACAAGGGGTGTGGTGACCTAGTGAAGTAGTCAGGATGTCAACCCTTCAAGTGGTAGGTTGGATGTTCAAATCCTATCAACAGTAAAAATTTGGATAATTACCTATATAATATTCATATTATGGCAACTGTTACTAATAATTGGATTAGAATACTTGTAATGATGGTTGCACCAGAACATTTTTATTTTTCCGTGGTCCACGTTTATGAACTCCAACCGCTTTCCCACCAATGACTCCGGGTGAAAGATTTTTGGAAGAAGTCTCGGTTTGAGCAGAAATAGTCGGGAAAATTCTGGCATGACTGGCAGGTCATGGAGCATCTGTATAAGTATAGTGTTATACAGAGGAATGCAAACCAACAAATCGGGCAGTGCAAACACTAGATAAGTCCTTGTGGTTATATAAATCTGTTGAAATTGAGTAACAAGAAGTCCATTTGAGAAGACCCGAGTAGAGAGATAGCTGAATCTTTGATGGCTCTACTGTAAAGGCTAGCTCGAGAAAACGAATACCAAGATTGTAGTACCTGGTCATAGTAGCCAAACGGGCAAGAACCTCTGGGTTGGAAGTCTCGAGAGTACCACTAACCAGCTGCCAGAATGAACTGAAGGAAAAGGATATTGGGCTGACCTGATATATTGATAAACTGGTCATAGTTCTACACAGGCTATCTGGATTGGGAGTTTGGTAAAAAGGCTGAACAAAAGGCAGAGGTATACTAAAGTACTGGGGTTATACTGTAAAGTAGATGCTAAGGTCTAAGTGAACTCTACAAGAGCATAGCAGTTTAATGGTTAGCTTTGACCACAAGTGTTGGTTCTGCTATAGCAATAACTAGGTTAGCTGTAAAAATGGATACAAAAGCTTTGGAGGGTTTACCTTGAGGATAAATTAGTTCTAAGGTTAAGGATGATAATCTGGTGCATCTGAGATAACCAGTGATATTAACACAGATTACAGGTTTAGAGAGTTTAAAGTGGAACACCCAAGCAAGGGTGTTAGGTATAGCAATTGATAAGAAACCTTCAGATGGACTCCTTAAATAGATAATATAGAAAAGTTACATATGTAGCCAATTGTATACTCTCCTGTAGTGGTTCATTGAACTACAATACCGATAAGTGATTAATAAAAGTCAAAAAACCAAAGAGGCCATCTTAATACCAAAAAAAAAAAATATATATATACTATACAACACAACAGCAGTTAAAAAAACTATATCAAAGTATAAACAACTTAACTTTTCACTAGCAACAATAAAAAAAAGATATACTGCTACTATCATTGCTTTGTTAACACAAAAAGTAAGCAATCTAGCTTATTTTTAAAAAATTTCAAAATAACATTATTGGTTATACAAAAAGTTACAACAACAAACTCAGTAAACAAAAATAGTAAGATGCAAATTATTGCAGATGATAGCAACACAACAACTATTATAAACAGCAATATACTGATTAACAACAACTTGAATATCTTAAAAGCACAAAACTTCAGTTTAGACAAAATCAAAATTCAGAATATGCAAATAGATAAAACTAATATAAATAAAAAAGATATAGATACAAAAAAAATGCAATAAGACAACCAATCACATGCAACTATATCTAGCAATAATTTGAATAAATACAAACATAAACTTACAAAGCTACTAGCAAAAATATTATAAAACAAAATAATGATAAGAATACAGAAATGCAATAGATTAATATAATACAATATAAACTAGCAAGCAAAATTACTAAACTCTTTAATATGAAAATCTAAAACTACAACCAAATACTTAAGCTATTATAAACAAAACAAGAAATAGAAGAATTTATTAATTATAAACTAATATATAAACCAACAAGTTTCTATATGTCCAATGCAATTAACACAAAATTTAGATATCTAGATACAATATTCTTTATTACATTTACTAAAAATAAAGCAACATGACCAACTCACTAAGAAAACTATAAAGCATTACTTAAATGTACAATAAAAAAATACAAACTAATTAGCAACATTACAATTACTGATGTACAAATATAAAATCATTAAAATCAAACTATAACAAAAGATTATTGTTAACTATATCACAAATTGTAACTTTAATACAATTCTAAAAAACACAATTACAAAAATAATTAAATATACAAAAAGATTTATTAGAAGTAAAACCAGTACTAAACCTACAAATCATAAAAAAAATTATATAAATAGCATTAAATAACACTCAAACAGTATTATTAAATTATTTTAATAAAATACTAGAAAAGATACAACAACTTTTTTTATACAGATTACTAATTACATATAAATATAAAACCAAATCAATAGAGAAGTATAGTGACCTAGTGAAATGAATAGGTTGTTAATCCCCAAGTGGCAGGTCTAGAGTTCAAATCCCAGTAACAGTAAAAATTTGTAATTCTTTCTGTATTATGGTTAACTGTCTTCCATAATTGGTTAAGATAAAATACCTATAACCTGTGTTATACCAGTATAACTAGAAGATCTAGGCACTTATACAACATTGTATGAAAAAACACAAACTGGTACTAGGCAATGTGAACTCAAGATAAGTTCTTAGACTGTGTAAATCATAAGAACCAGATAGAAAGATAGAAGCCTACTTAGAAGACCTAAGTAGAGAAATAATCTAAACTTTTGATAGTGCTACTGTAAAGACTAGACTTATAAAACAGAGCTAGAACTTGTGAAACTGGACAAATATGCTAGTCTTTGAAGAGAGACCAGATGAACTAATCAGACCACTAAAATTTTCAGATTTTAAAGAAAAAGAGTACATGCTGGCAAACATGTATATCAGAGATGTATAATTACAACCTACCTTTTTAAGCTATCTGGAATAGCAGCTTGATAAAACTTAAATTGAATACCAAAATAGTAAGGATATGTTGTAAAGTCAGTACTGAGGTTGGAGTGAACTCTACAAAGGCATGACAGTTTAATAGTACACACTAACTGCTAGTATTGATCTCAGCTATAGCAATACTAGGTCAGTTACAAGAATAAGATACAGAAGATTCTAGAAGGTTTAGTACAAGGTTAAAGATGTTAAAGAACTGCTTTAAAGACTTAGTAATCATGGTATATTTTCACTGACATCAGCTAGAGTCATTGGTAAGCAGAGATAGATGAGTAGATACAGAAACTAGAGTAATTAAATAAGAAACCTATAAGCAGGTTTCAGATATAGCAGTTAGTATAGAACCTTTGGATGAACTACTTAAATTAGACAATGACTAAAGTTGTACAAGTAACTAGTTGTACACTCTTTCTATAGTTGCCTCCTGTAGTTGTAATGCAACTATTAGCCAAATATACTATCAATAAAATTCTGGGTCACAAATACTCACCTTAATATTTAAAAAAAAAAAAAACAAATTAATAGTAATTACTCTACATAAGATATATAAATTTAATACTTTGCTAAAAGTTACTTTGAAATAAAGAAACCATCTTTAAAAAATCTTAAAGACCTTGATTCTGCAATTAAAAAAACTTATTTCCAATTATGAACAAAAAGAACTTTAAAATCTTAAAAAATATGAATACAAACAAAATTATTGGAATTTTATAACTTCAATAGAATTTTAGAGACATACTTTAGATTATCCAACCTAAAACCAAGCTTATCTACAACATACTATAAACTAAACAGAAGAATTAGACATTTCTTCTTATTTAATCATAAGATTCATTAACTACAATAAAAAAAATAATTAAAATGCTTAGAAAACATTATACTTTTAAAGTTATACCAAATGATTATATTAAATATAAATCAAAATTATTTACAAATATAACTAAAATCAAAACTAAAACAAAATTTAAATATTCAATCACTAATAACCAAAAAGCCAAAAAATTTATTTCACAAATTATTCTAACATATAAATTTAGTATTTTATTAAATCTACAAATAATAACTGCTAATCTAACAGAAAAATCTAACTAGCAAAAAATTTAAAAGAAATTACAAAATACAATATTATATTACTAATCCGAATATCTAGACAACTAGTTAACATAGTCTAACTTCTAAAAGAAACATATTTCTTTTATAAATTACCAAGCTTATAAATTAATATTACAAATAAAAAAAATATAGTAAAAACACAAATAGCATCTAACAATTAAACAAAGCCAAACTTGCTATAATTATATGAAGAAATTTTTTAAGCAATTATGAAAAAACAAATTGAAACTACAAAAATTATACTATATATTATGTAACAAAGTCAAGTTAAACTACCTCTTGATAAACTTAAAAAACACTTTATAATCAATAACATATTTAACTACTTACTTCAATTACTACTACTTTTAGAACTAACATGGAATATTTTTAATAATACATCAGTTTATATTAGTTTTAATAAAAATAAAAACATTAATAATAATATCAACAACAACAATAATATATAAGACAATCTACTATTACAAACAACAGAAAATAATAATATTATTTAAGCTATAAAAAATAAAAAAGATCCAATTTTACTCAAACTTAATATAAATAAAAAAATCAAAATAGTGATGTATAATATAAAAGACATTAACAATATACTAAAAATGCAAACATGAATTGAACATTGTGCTAAACTAAACTTGCATATAATTTCTTTTATAGAAACTAAACTAAAAGATATAATAATAAGATTACTAACCAATTCTTTATATAAGATTTATATCTTAAACTTTATATTATATAAGGCAAATCAATAAAAAACTAGTTTGAAAACTGCTCTAATAGTTTGTAACCAACTATAACTATATATTTACAAAATTAATACTCTTTCTGAAATAGCAATCTGCATTGACTTTTTCTTTTTTAACAATAACAAATTCTGCATCATCTTAATCTATCTTTATTTAAACCATATATCTTTCTTTAAACATACTTAATTACAAATGCTAATTTGAATTACAGAAGCTAGACTAAAAATTGGCATCTAATTATATTAGACAATTTTAATGCTAACCAACATAAAAACAAACATCAGCCAATATTTACCAATCTAAATGCAGCCAATTTAACTAGTCTTTTGACTTTTTATAACATTCAAACACCTACTTAGCATAGTCTAATCACCTTTAGTCAAATAAGATGATCACCAAATTTTTTCTAATATATAGCTAACTTTTAAATCTTTATTATTAATTGTTGTTTTATATATTTCAGATAACAACTATTGCATTTTATATACAATCTAGCATACCAACTTTTCTTTACAAAAAAAACCAGAAATAAAAAGAAAAAATATATATATACTAATTTAAAAAAATAGTATTAGAAGATTAGAATAGCTTTAAAGACTTTTTAAGCATCTTTTTTGATGTACAAAATACTCACTTACCAAAAAATATAAATAAAAAGAAGATAGATAAAACTTGGAATTTTTGGTTAGCAAAAATTAAAAAAACAATGAACAATCATATTCTATATACTTTTACAGTTCTAAAAACTTTTTTTGTACTTTTATTAAAAGCAATCAAACTACACTATGTATTAAAATATATTAACAAATTTTTATATTATCTTTTTAATAACCAACTAAACAATTTAACTTATACTAATTACTATATATCAAGAGCAATTATTTTAGCAGAAATTGATATCTTATTCATAATGCAAATACAGTTAAACTTCTTTTCTTCTAATTTAATAAGATAAATAAAACAATATAAATATACTATTTGGCAAGCATATAATTTTAAAAAAAGACAAGAACAAAGTAAATAAATTAAATTTTTTACAAACCATAGATATTCAAACTTCAAAAATAACTTTAGTTATATAATAGACAGTATTTTAAAAAGAAAAGCAAAGTCTGTTAGTTTTGAAAAAATTATCTTATTTGATAAAATAGTTACAAACAAAAAAGAAATTAAAGAAGGATGACCTGTAGGTCAATAGCAAAATGGTTACACTTCCAGGTTACTAATCACAAGATTGCTGGTTCAAGTTCAACAGAAGATATAAACTGTATTAGAACTATAGTTACAGATTAACTATACCAGATGGCATATTATAAAATAGAAAGATCTTCAGTACCCAGATCCTTAAATGGTGATGGACCTAACATAAGAAGGCTGTGATGATTAGGAGGCTAAGGATAATAATAAAACAAAGAAATCCCTGATTAGGAATAATCTTAGTGAAATTCTGAAGTAATAGGAATACAAAAAAAAATTAGTATATAGATAGTACTGTAAATGTACATAAACAATGTAAAATGTAGTCAAAGTCCTGATAGAAGGTCCCATAAAACTTAAAATATGAACTAATAAAACAGCTATCAGCTGCAGCCCACTAGCGATTATGCAGTAGAAAATTAAAAAAAAAAAAATTAAAGAAGCAATATGATTACACTTTAAAAACTGAACTAAGTATAATCTTCTAAATAATAATAACTGAAAGAACAGAAAATCAATATATCTGCTGCTTAATAATATTTAAGACAATATTTATATAAACTTTTTTTTTCTAATTACTATAATATAACTAGAACAAACAATAAAAGCAGTACCTAAAGAAAAAGTAACTGAACCTTTAAAAATTGCAAACAAAATTTTACAATATTTACTCTTATCAACTTTTTTATATTTTTTAAATATTTTTAATAGTTATTTAATACAAGAAAGTATTTCAGATCAGTAATATTTGACCAATTTCAAAAAAACAATACTACAACTATAAACTTAATTTTACTCATTTTATTATACTAATAGATTATACTAAAAAAATTTTTACAAAATTTTTAACAAACTGACTAACTAATATTCTAATTTACAATTAAGTACTTTCTTCTTATAATTTTGTAACTTTTTTATACTAATCAATACTACAACTAATTTTACAATTTATTTAAATTTTTAAAAAACAACTACAAATAAAAAAAAAATTTAAATTCTCTTCCAAGATATATCCAAAGTATTTGATTTGATTTATATACTTACTTTATACAAGGCTCTTAAAAAAATATATATTTTCAATAAGACTAATAATCTAATATTATACTTGCTCTTACATCAAACCAACAAAGTAATTACTATGCTAAACTTAACTACATTCTACTATATAGAAGATGATATTAACTAGGAAAAGACAATCTCTTATTTTTTCTAAAAGATATATTATAATCTATTAATATTAATAATATATAATAAACACCAAGAGTTTGTTAATAGAATCTTTTTTCTAAATGCAAAGAAAATATGTATCTTTGTAATAGCATATATAAATAACTTACTATAAATTGCATTAAACAAAACATTTCTTATCAATATTCTAAATACTGCTTTTTTTTTTTACAAATTTGCTAATATAAAAGTCAACCTATTCAAATTTATTCTAATTACAAACTTTTCAGATCTGAATAACTCAATACTTTTTAATAATAAACAATTAATTGCAATTAATAATGTAATGTTTTTTAAATATCTAAAAGCATAGTTTTCAACTAACAGAAAGCTAACATCAGTACAAAAAAAAACAATAGCAGAAGTTAAAATTAATCTAAAAAAACTGCAATTTGTCAATATAATAAAGAAACAAGAAATCTATATTATAAATAGTATTATTATTTCATGTTTTATTTATTAGCTATACTTCTTATTCTTCTTTTTTTTACAACTAAATTTTCTTAACAAAACTTGTATACATTTAGTAAAATACAAAGCAAGACTAATACAAGGAGTTTCTAACTTCTTTCTGTTCAATTCAGATATTTATGCACTAACAGATCTAGCTTAAAACTAAACTTTAGCACTAGTTACTACATTTTAAAAAAATTTAAATTAGTTTAATTTTGATTTATATTTCTTAAAAATATGTTTACAACAACTACAAGATGCAGACTTACTAACATTTTAATTTTATCTTAACTTTTAGTTTTTTTATTAATACAAATAAATATGCAAATATGTCAAATAATAATAATACTATATACATTAGAATTGCAAACTTTACATAACTGTGATGATTCTATATTTATATAATATTTATAATATATTAGATATTCAACTTTAGCATCACATCTCTAATTATTTCTAATAAATTAATAACCCTAACTTTTTTGGCATTATAACTTGAATTAAACTTTAATAACTACAAAATAACTTATGGTCTTTTATTAATATTTTATATTATTCTAAACTAATTATTAATAGCTTTAACAGACATTCATTAAACTTTAAAATTATTTAACTTTTTATTCACCTTAGCTTAGTAATCTCAGCCAATCCTAATATAATATAGTCTTATACAATTAGTAATGAAGGCCAGTTACTAGAATTAATTTTATCTTAGCATTCTAAATATCCAATTTTCAAAAAGCAACTCAGACAATCAAATATTATGTATCTTGAACAACTTTGTATAGCTAATAACTATACCTTATTAGACTGAAAACATCTTTTATCCAGATTTTATACTTGTTTAAAGAAAAAAAATCCTTTTGGTTTTCCTACTTAGAAGATACAATTCTAGCATACTTTTACTATCAAAATATACCAATTATCTGGTTATAATCTTTATGCTTACTATATTATTAATATATTTAAAAAACTTACAAAATCTAAATTTTGGTTACTTTTATATTACAACTTTGAAATTATTATTAAAAAAATATGAAAATATTTTCCTTTATCTAATCATTACTCTATCACTTACTGAACTTTTAATATAGAATTAAATTAGTCAAAATTCTATCTCTTATTTTTGCTAAATATAAATAATATACAGGATGCTACTTTAATTCTCACAGAATTAACCAAACTTGTACTGTTAAAGTTTCTGTTATTATTTTAACACAATTCTTTGGCAGAACTAATTTTAAACACTAACTTAACCTTAATGCAAATTACTTGAACCTTATTTGCTCTACTGCTATTAAGCATTCAACTTGTATTTTTCCTCTATCTACTATTCTTATTTCTAATTCAATTGTTTCTAAAATCTTTATCTCAAGTAAAGCTACTAATAAACTTTATCTATCTCTTATCTTAACTATTCTTACTAACAATTATCCTTTTATGCTAATGGCTCAGAAATCAATATTGGTATTTACTAATGCACAATGAGTATTGGTTGAATTAAAATTAATAATAATAATCAAACTATTAACTCTTTTTTTACTAAAATACAATTTTGGCTTTCATTATACAAAGCTGAGTTCTTCTTAATTATTATTATAATTTTAACAGCTTCATACAATTTAGTAGTTAATATTTTCACTAATTCTTAATTAGTAATTTTCAAATTCAATAATCTTCAACCTAATTTAACTTATCCTAATAAGCTATTCAAATTTATCTTGTGGCTTATTTGGTATATTCTTTCAAATATTATTAAATTATACAAACTACAAATTATTCTTCACAAAGTGCAGGCTCATTCAGATAATAATCTTAATGAATAAGCAAACTCTTTTGCTGAACAATATCTATCATCATCACTTCTTTTATTTAATTATACAAATCTTTATAACCTTTATCATATTCTTTAATAAGAGCAACATTATATAAAACTTCTTACAAAATACTTTGTTAAGCAAATATGTAAAGCTTACATATTAGCTATATAGGCATTACAAAAATGCAATAGTGAGTAGTTATACTTCAATTAGGATATTAACTAAAGATTTACTTGGCTTTATTTAAATTATAATCAAAATTCTTCACACAATATTATTAATTTTAGATTCAATTAATTAAAATCTTTTAAAATCAAAATTCTTCTTAACAAGTTACTAACTTACTAATTATTTCATACTATTTATCCAAACCAATACATAGATACTAACTGTTTCTATTATAACTTAGCTAACTCTTATTCCTACTGGCATACTTGCACTAATGCACTCTTGCTTAATCAAATTATTCAAACTTCTACTAATCAAATTGTCTTTAGCAAATTATTTAATCTTGATACTTATTAAAAAAATAATCAAACTTATAAAATTCTTTACTATTCAGCTCTTAATCTTCTATACATTTTATCTAACACATTTTATACTAACTTTACTTTCAAAAGACTTATTTAAAAGTTACTTATATTAACAGTTTAAAACTTTGACATATTATATAAAACTGTTTTTCAAGTTATTATTAATATTTTTCTTAATATTAATAAACAATTATATGAACAATTATAGAAAACATATTGCATTCACTTCTTTAACTGAAAAAACAACAAAATAGGCCTTAACTTCAACCAATCAACAAACTCTCAACATCATCCAACTCAGCAACTAGGCATATACATTTTTATAGAAATTATACTTACTCATATCTTTGTAAACTTCCAGATCAATTATATACTTACTCTAACACATATTCTTCTATTGGCTAAGCAATTCACAAAATTAATATTTGGTCTATTTTATAGATTAAATATAGCATATAATCAAATTATATACTAAATATTTAAATCTAAATAAGCTTAATTACTTTAGTAGATTTAGGTCATAGATAAATTAGTTTGAGCTTTATTTTTGCATATAATTTTTAATTTATTTGTTTTATACAAATAGTAGTAGCTGTATAGTTAGCAGTTTAATGGTTAGTTCTAACTGCAAGTGTTAGCTTTAGTTATAATATATATATATATAACTATTTTAAATTATTAATAAAGATATAAGCAAGACCTCATCTTAATATCAAAAAAATAATAATAACTGTGATAATTGGTTATATTCAAAAAAGTTTTTAGGAACACCTATAAATCAAATTCTTTTAAATTATTCCTAAAGCCTCTTATTTTAAAGAAAAACTAAACAACTACAATATTACAAACATAAAACAATTTTTAGATGCAATGAACACAAAATTTTTAATATAAAATAATTTTTATTATAATATTTTAAGGCTAATGTTTTTATTGGTTTTATTTAATATAAATCTAATAACTGCATTTACAAATCTATCTTTAACTTAAGGGTAGGGAGCAGTATTTCAAAATTATATATAAACCTAATGGTAAATTTTTTTTATATTTAATTTTATGAAAAACTATATTAAGTAACCTAATTTTAATTATTAAGTAAAAATTGTAGAATAGGTCTTTCTGATTCTAATGATTGTAAAATTATTAAAATAGGTTAAAAACTCATTGAGATATTAATTTTTAAAGATTAGGATATAAAATTATAAAATAAAATTAACTAATAGATTTATGTAAATTAACCAATCAAATTCTTCCTTTTTGTACTACCTAAGGAAATTTTAACCCACCTAAGTAAACTTTGTTATATATACAA
>CAJVQA010007053.1:0-14210 GCA_910591915.1 Cetraspora pellucida | reverse complement strand
TGTTGATAATGATCTTCTGAGATTGTCTTCTACAGGGTCGATCACCGTATGCTCGGCTCTAACTGCTGTGCAAGGTATCAAAGTCTGCCCTGTACGTTGGGTCTGACCGTCATAATCTTGGCCTTTCACGTAAATAGGCTTTACCGCTTGCCTACTTACATCATTTTTCCTATTAACTACTGTGGGTGTGTCATTTAATAGGATGGCGGCTGCATCTATGGGATAATTTTATTAGTTATATAACTAATATAAATAAAAATTATATTAAAATATAAAGTGGCATATTATAATTTTTTTAATAAAAAATTTTTTAAATTTGTTGGCTTTTGAATATGTTATGAATTTTATAAAGGTGTACTATTGGTAGTACAAATAGTAAAATACTATCTATTAATTAAATCATAATTAAAAAATTTAACTTTGCTTACAACTTTTATTTCTTTATTTTAAAATTTTTTTGTATTAAAATTTATTTGATAAACTATCATATTCTTTATAAACACAATCTTGCTTATTTTTTTTTATTACTAATATAATCTGACCAACTTTTTTTATACTAAGCTATCTGTTTCTTTACTCAAACAATTTATTAACATTTTTTTAATTTTTTTAATAATATTTTTGCCAATCTTGTTTCTAATTTGTATACAAAAATCTTTTTACTTGACAGGTTATAACTACACTATTCCTTATACAAACCTTCTCTAATTTCTACTCTATTTGACTTAGTTTTAGTAAATCTTATTTTTACTATTCATGATATTTTTATTTTCTATTACATTATTGCTTCTTTCTTTTCTTTATCTAAATTGACAAGTTTATAAACACATTTGGATTTGTTATTGCATTTTATGCTCTGAACAATTTCAATTCACATCTACTAATTTAACTCATAGTTCTTATAACCTAACCTCATCTTCTATTTCAATCTCTGATATTATTATTAAAATTAATCTTTGGATTACTTAATATATTAAATATTATACACACTCTCTTATATTATTATTTATACTTAAATCTAAGTAAGTCTTAATTATTCTTATAAGTTTAGGTCACAGATTATATGTCTAATTTTTTTTTCTTCATATGTAATTTAAAAGTAAATTTTTCTTAATAAAGACTTCACTTAAATTTTAATAAAGTAAAAGACATGATCTCACCTTTAATATTTTTTTAAAAAGAACCACACATTTTATTATTAGTGAGATGATCAATATTTTCTTTAATTTCTAATGCAATATAACTATATCATACTAAATAATGCTATTAAAAATTGAATTTGTAAGATTTAATATTTTTTTTGTATAATATTATTCACATAAATAAATATTTTAACAATGACGAAATAAAATTATCCGATATTTAACCGTACGTACGCGTGTATACATACTTGCATATATCGATATCAAAAAAATAATTAGATCTATATCTAAATTAAGTCATTAATCATATGACTGTACGTCATAACGAACGGGATTAGTTAGTCTTTGTTACATAAAAATAAAAAAATCATTGAGATAAAATTAAAATCGGCGATCCCCCTAATTTTGTTATTATGGTTTTGTTAAATTTAGACATTTGCAATACATTAACCGTTTTAGAAAATCTTGTATATCGACATGGTTAAAAATAGTAGTTATCGTTATACCATGAAAGAAGACTTTTATACATTTTGAGTATATGAACAATGCCCTAATCATATGCAATATATGAAAAGGAAAGTAATTTTAATTACAAATCATCAATCTAATATATTCGATTAGAACCAATTAGAATATTTAGAAATTTTTATTTAAATTATTTAATAGCAAACGAAATGGAATCAAATTTCAAATCAAAAAAGGATGAGTGAGTCAAATCAAAGTCAAAACAATAATAATATTCGTCAGTTTGTAGATGAGACGGGATCTTTTAAAATCAATGTTCCATTTCCACCTTCAATCGACATTAAAGAATTGATTTTTTCTAAACCTAATAGAAATAAAACACCAAGATCACCTAATGCATTTATCATTTATAGAAAAGTATTTTCAGAATCAGCTCGAAATGAAGGGTATTATTTGCCAATGACAATTGTATCATCACTTGCGTCTCAATCCTGGGAACGTGAGCCAGAAGAAATTCATTCTTATTACAAACGACTTGCAAAAGAGGCATTTAAGTATAAAAATGAAAGATATCCAAAAGTTGTTAAGCGCAGAAAACAAAAATCAGGATGTAATGTCATTACATTCCACATTCCTACTAATTTTGAGACAGCAAAGAAAACAAACCAAAGCTTACCAATTCAACAAGAATTTGAAGACACAATTGACTTTGGAACATTTACTACGCCGGAATTGTCATCGAATACGTCTACATCTTCGTCATCGCCAATATTTGAACAACTTTTTCAAGTTGAAGGAGTCTATCCTAATACAAATATTTCAATTCATAATCATAGTAATACACCGTTTAATTTTACGCCGCTTAACTTGAATGAACAAACCGATTTCAATTTCAATAACGGGATCAATTTCAATTCCAACAACGATTTCAATTTCAATTTTAACAATGATTTCAAATTCAATGACAACTTCAATTTTAATAACAATTTCGATTTCAATAACGATTTCAATTTCAATAACGATATCAATTTCAATAACGATATCAATAACGATATCAATAACAATTTCAATAACGATATCAATAACGATATCAATAACGATATCAATAACGATATCAATAACAATATCAATAACGATATCAATAACAATATCAATAACAATATCAATAACGATATCAATAACGAATTTATTACAACTAGCCAATTTTATAGAAATTTCTTACCTTTACGAGATACACAACTCGTACCAGTCGAACAAAACAACCCAAATAACAAAAATAACCAAAGTAAACAAAATAACCAAAGTAATCAAAGTAGTCAAGGTAGTCCTGGTGAAATATATCAACCAATTAATCAAAGTTATCTTGACGATTTGCAACAATCACAGGAATTTAACAACATATTTTCTCAGGACATTACGGACATTTCATTAAATAGTGAAACTCTTAGACCTAATGATGCATTTAACACATTTGGTATCATTACTCAAAATGCTAATATTAGCATGAACGAGTTTACATTTTCAAATTTTACTGACATGACAAATTATAATTAAATAGTCGATCCATTCAATTCAAATCATACAGCTCAAATAATTTTATTCAATTCATTTTATTTAATTCATTTTATTTAATTCATTTTATTTAATTCATTCAGGAATGAAAAAAAAAAAATTGGTAATCTAGAATTAAAAAAATACAATTAAAAATCGGAAACATATATCACGAACACATGCATATATATATTACATACATGAATGTACAGTATACATGATACTATATGATGTAAGCATTCAACAAACCCATAAGAGTGATTTTTTAAAAGAGGAAATTATAAACGAAGACAAAAAAAAAATCCTGTAAATATTTAAGATAAAAATAGAATAATATGAAAACAAAAAAAAAACTATATACATATGCGAAAATAAAAAGAAAAAAAAAATCTATTCATTTAATGAGATTAATTTCATCAATTAATTAAAGATTAAATTCACGGAATTAGTGGAATTAGTAAATAATAATGGAATGAATGGGAACGGATAGAAAAAAAAAACAAAAAATTTTAACAAAGTAATTTGTATATTTTCAAGGGTTTTAAAAAAAAATCGAGATTTATTTTGTAAACATGTCGTGTAAATCAACTTTGTCATATGATCTATAACACCTGCATCAAGTAATCATATGTTCAATCTTTGTCCTTCGTTTAACAAGTAATCTAAAGAAAGATGAGCAGAATAAGAAAATACGAGCTGTCGGACTTCAAGTTCCATCGATAAAGTATTTGTTTATTTGTGATAATTATAACTCGTAGATAGTGTGATCAAATTCCATGGCTTAACACAGGAATATTTAATATATTTTTTCTCCATTTGCACAATCGACGATCCAATTGCAAATATATCATCATTATATTTACAAGTTTAAAGATGATTTCATTTTACTATATTTACTATCCAACCATGTAATTTAACATGTAAACATGTATCACAAAGATAGATTTTCCAGTTTATCCGCATTTTACACCTTATTAATAGTAATGGAAAAATGATAAGAAGTGATATTATAATTTTGAATGAATTCAAAGTGAATTAATAAAGTTGTCAATAGGGTTACATTGTACAATATAATGCGTATTTTTAACAGATTTAGTTAATTATAAAAATTATATCTGACACATAAATGAAACACATGCACTATTGAGATGTCATTGGGTAAATGTATATACTCTATTGAATGTATATATTTTGAATGTATGCACTATTTTTTATATGTTAAAAAAAATTAAGCACAGCACATGAATGCTTGTTTGTTGTATCGGAGATCACCTTAATGTTATATATGCTATGAAAAATATAATTTTCTATTGCTGCATAAAAAAATATTTGAGACGAATGGGCAAATCTATTATTGTCTTGAATAATTCGGGATTGCAAGCATTCTTTACTCCAAGAAGGAATTGGTGGTCCTTAAGATGAGTGACAAAAAGTCATTGTACAACAACAATCAATTTGTCAAAATCGATTCGTTCATGAAATACCAATACGTACGTCCGTAGAACATTCCATCAAAAACGAAATTGTATTCGTTTGAGGGTCTATGGCTTGCATAATCAAGTATTGTTCCGGGTGAACATCGAACCGGAAATTTTTCAAGGTTAATATTATTGGCTTACATAACCTTTTTAGCCACAGAAAAAAAAAAAAAAAAACGGCCGCCTGTAACATATTGAAAATCGTATGATAATTTTGAGTAACATTCAGGAATATCATTATCATCTTTAGGTTATAATAAAATCAAATTAGACACGGAAAAGGAATAAAATTTTATTGCGGTTTCCTTTGTATATTCAAAAGCATAAAAAGATCATATTACGTGAATATTAAATGCCCCTTTAAAGAGATATGTTCTCCATTTTCTTTAGGGATCGGACGAGGCTTTGTGTAAATTTGGAGTAATACCGAAAATGTCAGCATTTTTCTTTTCTATAAATTCCTGAATACGTATTTAATAATTAACATAGCATAATTTAGTCATAATTAGTGTTATTAAATGGGTAAATAGTTACACATACGTTAACATAGGCTCGGAGCCAATAAAATCATAGATATTTGTATCACAAATCAATGGTAAAGACCGAGGTGTTCAAGCTATCTTAAAATTTTATTATGAAAACCATCTTCCGACCTTTAAGCAAAAATACGCAAAATGAAATTTTGGTCATAACGAAAGCTCTTTTTTATGCTGCCAAATACGGAATCTCTAATTATAATCAGGGTTCGGAGAGATGATCCGATTTCTAAACGTGTTACAAAGCACCATTTAAAGTAGTAGATATAGATGTGTAAATCCTATTTTTTTATATTATTATTATTATTTTTTATTTTAGCGGTTTAATTTTTAATATTATAATCAACATAACAGGCTAACTAAAAAAAGAATCCAAATTTGCATATGTCACTAATATAAAATTCAGCATGCGAATAACTCATTTTTCCTGAAATTCCACTAATCAAAATTTGTCATTACCCATTCTCTTTTAATTCAACAACGGAATATCACAAATAGATTGCTAGGAAAGAACTATAATATGCTATCGATAAATCCTATTAATCTTTCTTTATGCACAGTTTTGATAATATAATTATTTCCTTTGTACACAATTATCGTCAGGATAATATATAGTTTTAAAATAACTCAAATAGACATGCGTATTTGGGTGTTACGATCAATGTACAATGCATATATATCAAGCGACATAATGCTTATTAAAATAAATAAATAAATAAATATTTTGCAAAGTTTTTGCTGTTATATAAATACGATCTATTTTCTCATTCAGACATTCATAATTTCCACTTCTGTGTCAAGAAAAAGAAAAGGCTTTTCTTTTTTTCTCTCTTTTAATAACTAAAAATCTAAAAATACTTCCCCTACTTCCTTTTTATCTCCACTTATTCCTTTACAAATTATTTAAACCCACAGTGCGATTTTTTCACTCAGAATTTTTAAGCTTCACAAAATGGAATTAGACTCGACGACGTTGTCCCTTATCTACAACGCGCAATTCCCCCTCAATCAACTGGTATCGACTCGCCCTCCTGGGCGCAAGGGCACCCACATTCCAAGGCCACCTAATTGTTTTTTTTTATTAAAAAACGCCATTATGCTGGTAAGTAAAAAATAAAAAATTTATTTTTTGTCAAGATATTTAATCTAAAAACATTTATGTTAATCTAATATGTATGATGATTTTTCATTAGGCATTACGGCAGCAGTCAAACACCAGACTGCCCATGCCTACCATCTGCAAGTTAGCATCCCAGATTTGGGAAAGGGCACCGCCCTGCGTCCGCTCGAGGTACGCAGAGCTGGCAGCACAAGCCCTAAACCAACATTCTTTGAAGTTCCCAGATTACCGCTTCCGTCCGCAAAAGCGGACGATCTTCAAAGGTTGGACGCCTAAAAATCGGAATGGAAAGGGATCACAAAAGCAAGAAAAGCCAACCTGTTCCCCTTATCCCTCACAAAACCATAACCATAACCATAACCCAATAATCCCATATATCCCTGTAGCAACGGCCGCTCCAGCAGAAGAGATAAGGGAAATGTATCTTTCCATTGAAGATCCTGGGGTGATTGTGCCCTCTATGCTCCCTTCTGTGCCCTCTATGATCCCCTCTGTCCCCTCTATGTTCCCCTATATGCAAAGCATATGTTAATTAAAAAAAAATTTATTGTTAATTAAAATTATGCATAAAAATTTATAAAGGGGGAAAAGACTTTAAGTCATAGTTACATTTTATTTTAAAAATATGTGATTTATAATATACATGATGTAATATACATGGATTTGTATGCTTTTCAGTAAAATATCTTTATAAGCATCTACTCAACGAAATTTTTTCATGTCCAATGCTAAGTTTATTTTTATGTTATTTACGATGATCAAATTGATTGTTATACGCGTCAACAATCCAAAACCGGAATCTTATGTGACAATCTCTTCTTATTAAGGAATTTTAACAATGAGATGGCTTTTGTTCACTGTACACTGCTGATCCTCTACCTAAAAGAACTGCACCGCGTTTTTTTTTTAATCAACTTTTCAATTTAAGATAAACCTCTTTTTGTTTAAGAATAGTTTAATCAATAAAGATGCCTTTTTTTTCTATTTTCTTGATCCCTTAATTGCAATAACTTGTAATTTTGTCATGAACTCCTCAGTACGCATGACATAAGTTTTATTTCATTAAAAAAAACTTTACCTTTTTATGATAAAGATCTGTTGGCTGTAATTTTGAATCTTGTTACAAATGCGCAATGATGATCTTCAGTTCTTTTTCCATTACTTTTTTATTCAGAAAAAGAAATTCATTTGAAAGTAAATATATTCTAGTCAATTCATTTTTGGGGCTTCTTTTGTTTGCTGTAATTATTTTTATTTTATTAAACTTGTTTTCGATTTAAAGAATTTTTTTTTTTTTTTTTTTTTGCAAGCTATTCAAGTCAAATATCAATACGTATACGAATAGTTGGCAATAGTTACTTACACAACATTTCTTTTCGGCCGATATGGGCTTATTTGTTTTTTTGTTTTTTTTTTTGTTTCATGTATGACCATACTTCGACAAATTTTGTCGTTCAATATTGTACATGTACTTTTATGTTATGTTGATACCTTTAAAAACATCATCTCCTTTTACCTCATTAAGATCGCGCTTTCGTCCAACTTAAGATAACTATGATTACTTTTGTAATGAATAAACAAATTAACGGATTAAAGTCAAACCCGTGGTACTTACCTATTAAATTTTATGTCTCAAAAAATTTTAAACAAAGAAAAATAGTAATAATCTTGCCGGGGGTTTTGTTTTTTTCATAAACGTTTACTCAATGGGTACTCATCGGGGTGCATGTATCAGAGTATTAGATGTATGTATTATATCGTATAAGGTATTAATCAACTCATTATACTATCATGCTTGTATGTTTATTAGTATAAAACATTCCCAATGACTTAATTATTCTACGTAATGATTCTTATTATTCTAATCTTATTATCCAATGATCCGAATGTTATACGTATATTATGTCATAAATTTGTTCAATAGATCTGATTTGATGAATTTTCTATAAATTTACGGAATATGCTTTCCGATAATCTAATTATCTAAATACGTTCCAGAGTAACGCCTTAATGTAATTCCACGTTCCATCATACTGATTTCTTACACCATCATATACTTTTTTAACTTAATCATATACTTTTTTATCGAAACAAAGACGGCGATGTTATTCCGTAATGCATCCAATTGACTAATAACAATGGCAATACCTATGGTTTGTTTTTGAGTTTTTACCTGTTACAAAATCCTGCACTTTGTAGATAATGTAATATTAATCACATCAATTGTATTTTTAAGCCCCTTTTTTTATTACCAAAATATAATAACATTTACCTACAATTTCTTAATTTACATATCTGATATGTACATATGTACATATGTACATACACGTTATCATAAGTTTTTTGTTTAGCATTCAATAAAAGAAACCTTGCTCATTATACGCAGTAATAGATTCGTCTGATATATTACTTATGTAACAAAAAAATTTTTTAATTGTTAATTTACTTGACTCGTGTTCGTGTAGCATACAATATCGGTTGTAATTTTTTTCCCGCGCAAGGGCTTAAAGGTTTGTTACCTTTTAAAATTTTTTTGTGTATCACTTCTATCCGTACTAAGAACTTTAATCTTCTTTATCTGATAAATGGAATATATTCTTACTTTGGTAACTTGTAATAATATATCACTATTAAAAATTTGGTTTAATTAATAGTTATTTGTCACCTTATGTGATATCTGACAAAAATAGCCCTAGAATGTCTTATGGTTAGGGTTAGAGTTAATGCATTACGCATATATGTCGCATATATGTAGCATACATGCAAAATGTTTAGCAGTTCGGAACACCTTGTTCAACGTTGTTATTTTCGGTTTGTTACACGAGATCTTGCTATCTGATTAGTTAAAAATCATTTTCAGATTTCATCATCAGATACCAAATGAGTCAAGTATAAGACAGCTTACCAATATTATAAAATTAAATATACTGTATATATAAATATCTTTTTATATATTTTATTCATTCTCAAACATATGTATATATAAGGATGTAAATAAACAGGCTAACTCATTTTTTCACCGATCCAAAACATGTGATGATTAAAGTCTAAATGGTTAAATCTAGGTTTTTAAGCATATATAGATCATATAATCATTACCTGTTTTAATTACATAATAAAAAGAAAACATTTGCCATCCTTATGTATATATCTTTGTTTGTAAAGAATTCTTATTAGGCGTAAGTGCGTTAAATTCTTTATTTATAACGGTTGATTTATTTATAAAATATTTATTTAATATTAAAAATTGGTGTGATTTAGTTGACTATATATTTCTTTATAATACTGAATAAATCTTTAGTAATATGTATATAGTAAACTTTTTGAAATTTTTAACGAAAACTTTTTTTTTTTTTTTATCTTTAAAAGTAATTTTATGTTGTATATTTTATTATATATAAATTTGCTTTAATATACTAATTTTGCTTGCATTATTTTAAATGATTATTGTATATACTGTATTTTTATATAAAATATAATATACTTTAAAATAAAATAAATTACACGGCGTTTTTTGTATATTTAAGTCATACAATATAAAATAAAAATATAGTATGTATAGTCTATAACTACTTTAAATCTGATTAGTGTTTGATTTTTCAGTTTTTATATAGTTATTAAGGCACTTCTTGTTATTTATATTAGTCTTTTTTTTTTTTTGTTATCAACGATATTATCGTTAATATTGTTTCACTTTTATATTATTTGTTTTTATATTGTATCTTTTTCGTACTGCTAAACTATTGATTTATCTTATTTTTCTTGTTACTTTAATACGTATTATATGCTTTAATATTTGTTACTACAACTCACTCTTGTTATGGTTAATCTCTTTAAGGTCGATCCTCGCTAAAGTAGAGTGATTTTCTCTTAGAACAATTTAATATTTATATTAGAATGTCATATAATGTTGTAGCAGCGAATATTTATTTAATCAAAATTAATTAAATTCTTGTTAACCAAAAATTTGTTAATCAATAGTCAAAATACCATTGGTTAAACTAGATTGGTCAAAGGAGTTAAATTATTTATTATAGTCTATGAATTAAATAATTATATACAATATTATATAAAAAAAATAAGTAGAATTTATTACAGGTAATTATTATTAATGATTTACAACGTATAATTAATATTTAACTATTTAAACCAAAAATTGACTTTTTTAAATATTAAAATTAGAGTAAAGTTTAAGAGTTAAAACAATATAAGCTATCGTAAAATTTTGCAAAAAAATTTGTTAAAAGTCTAAAAATAATTTTATAAAATTAATTTCTTAAATTTTCTAAAGTTAATTATTATTTTTTTTAATTTGATATTAATTTAAAGTAATTATTGATTTTTATTAAAGAAAAAAAAATTTACTAAAATGATATATTTAAAAATATACTAATAAATATTAAAAGTTTTAAAAGCTTTATATTAATTAAAATTAAGTTTTTAATTGTTTAGAGCAAAGTAAAAGATTTTTAATTCTGTATATAATAATACAAAAGTTTTATTTTTAATATATTTTATATTAAAATATCAAAATTATAATTTAAATTTTTTTTTAATATTAAAAATGAAATCATATCTTTAACTTTATTGAAATTCAAATAAAATTTTTACAAAGAAGTGACTGTTTTTAAATTATATCTAAAGAATAAAACCTCAGATATACAATTTGCAATCTAAAGTTACAAAAGTGTTTTAGACTTATCTTGATTTGAATATAAAAAATAATATAAAAAAGAGAAATATAATATTTAATTTATTAGATAGTTTAAAGAGAATTTTAGTAATAATTTCTGAAATTAAAATAGGTGATAAAATTAAATTAAAAAAAAAATAATAAAATAAATTAGTAAAAAATATAATTTAAGACTATGCAAAATATAAAATATAGTAGAAAATCTATATTTGTTTATATATTTATTAGTTTAAATATAAAAAAAATAGTAGTATATTAAGAAATAAAAATAATGTAAATAATAAAAATAAAATTAGAGAAACTAAATCAATTAAAATAGAAATAAAAAAATATGTGTAAAAAGTTATATAGTTTAAAATTGTTAAATGTAATTTTTTTTATATAACTTAATATAAAAATTACTTTATATAAATTAAAAATAAGATTAATAAATATATTAAGAAAGGTTATATTTAAGATAAAATTAAAAAATTAAAAACTAGATAATAAATTGCTAAATAAAAAACAAATAGTTTAATATAATAAAAAACTAATTTAATTATATTAGTAATAAGAAAAAAATAAGAAGATGCAATAGTAAACTATTGTTAAAAATAATATTAAAATATCTAAAGTATAATTAATAAATAGTTTAAATAAAGTAATAAATAACAATTTTAATAAAAAGTTAGTTAATAAATAAAATATAAACAAAATTATAAAAATTGTTAGACAATAAGCCAAATCACATACATAAACAATATGGTTATAATACCCAAACTAAGCTACATGTTACAGCTAATGAAAATGTCAGACAGAAGCCTAAATAAAATACATCAACCAATAATAAGTCTGGCTAAGCAAAAGAGCAGTTTACAAAAAATAGCAGAAAACTGTATAATGGAGTACAAAGATCTTGGCAGCTGTAGAACATTATGACAAGAGTTAATTATAAAGCAAATAAGTGGCCTTGTAGCAAGACTAAACAGACAAGACAGTTTTGGATGATTAACAAGACTAAGAATAACACAGGCTGTCAAAGAGCAGACTTAACAGAAGATATATGAAAGACAAAAGAGTGGCTAGAGACTGAAATATACTTGAAGAATAATTTAGCATGCTTTACAATACTCAAAGCAAGAAAACTAAAAATAAATATTAAAACAAAAAGTAAACTGTGGACAATACTTAGGTATGATGCTAAAATACAAGAATTGATAGATGCACAATTGTAAAAAAAAGGAGCAGTCAGAGTAAATGAAGCTGGTTTAATATATTTAAACCAATTACTCAACACGAGAGGAGAAAAACTAATTACATGGCAACAACTCAAAAGTTATCAAGGCCAATTAAGTAAAGGGAAGAAAGCAGGATGGTTCAAAGCAATTGAATTAAAAGTGCTCAGCAGTCTAGGAAACAGAGCAGTACAAAGCTACTTTAGAATGAGTGAGCAAAACACCTAGGCAATACAAGTTAAATAGGAGCATATATCAGAAGATAGAAGAAAAAAAGAATGGATAATATACAGTACGCAAAACCACAAACAACTCAGAAAGGTGATAAAAAAGAAAAAGAAAAAAGTATTAATCGAATATTGGCAAATGAAGTGCAAGGAGAATGAAGTAGCAACTAAAATCAACAGATGTGAAGGGTGTAAAAGTAAAGAAGAACAGATAAAAAACAGTTGCCAACAATGGATAAGATTAAATAAAAACACTCACGTAATTCCAGATAGATTAATAAGTAAGAGCAGTAATCAGATCAAGATAGTGATAGACCAAATAATAAATAAGACAGAAATAGACAAATCAGAAATAAGTGAATGCAAACTAAAGGGTCTTACAACAATAGAAGAACTAAAGATAGAAATTATCAAATAACAAAAATTAGAAGGAAACATTAGTCAAGAAATAATAGAAATTCTAAAAAGAAACATTATGAGAAACAAAAACAAATATATAATATATACTGATGGTGCAACAACTAGAAAAGATAGTAAAGAGCCAATATCTAAGAATGACATGGGTATAGAATAGGTTCAAACAAGTGAAATGCAAGAATGGCCAGAAGAAGAGGTAGCATTTGGACTAGAAGGATAGCAAACATCGACGATAGCAGAGTTAGTAGCAATTTGGGCAGCAATTCTAATAATATCTAAAGAGAAGCAAATAGAAATATATACAGACAGTAATGCTGCAATAAGAAATATTGGCAGAAGCCTAGAACAAGTAGACAGAAACAAGATTATTAAGAAGAAGAACACAATATAGATAATGAAGATTAAAGACCTTGTTAAGACAAAAAACATTCAGATAGAGTTAGTTAAAGTCAAAGGGTATAGTAAAGATAAATGGAATAATAGAGCCAATAGTTTAGCAAAAAAGGGAATGATGAGTAGGAAAATAGTACAGACTGAAAGAGTCAGTTGTAAAAGATAGAGTACTGCCTAGAGTGGAAAAATAGAAGAACTGACATACTAGCAAGACTGCTTTGCAAGTTAGTAACAAATGCAAGAATAAGAGCAGAGTAGAAAAAAACAAAAGCAATTAAAAGCTTGGAGCCAGAAGCAGAAATCACAATTTACAATTAGACTTATTTCTAAAAAAGACTAAAGACGACCAAGGGAATACACTGCACAACAAGAAGAAGTAGCTTCAAAAGAAGTGCATTTATTAAGTGTATAATAGATAACCTTCCGACATTAGAAGAACTCAACAGAAGGAGGCCAGATATATACACAACAGTAGAATGCCAAATATGTCAAGATAAAGTAAAAGAAACACAAACACACTTGGCAGTATGCAAAGGGCAAAGAAATCTCTGGAAAAGAATCCAAAAAGTAACTATCGCAACAGCATGAAAGAAGTTAAAGGAAGAAGAAAAGATCTGGATTTCCCCACATGTGTTGTATACAGCACTCTTCGGAAAAACAGAAACAGAAAAAGTTAAAATAAGAGAAGCATTAATAAAAGGCTTAATTTCAAGAGAAACACAAAACAAATTAGTGAAGCTATTAAACACAAGATCAAGACAGCAGTTTGCAAATACAATAGCAATAATAGCCTGGGACACATTTTACGAACAAGTATGGAGAATACATTGTGAAAAAATTATTGAATGGGAGAAAAAGAGTGGAATAACAGGTAGAATTAAAAGGAAAAAAGGTGAGAATTTAAAGAAACCAAGAAAACAAGAAAAGACAAATCAGAAAGAAAAAGAAGAGAAAAAAGAAGAATTAAGAGAAAA
>CAJVQA010007052.1:0-14211 GCA_910591915.1 Cetraspora pellucida | reverse complement strand
TTCATTTTTTTTCATCGAATTTTTTATCGGGCTGATAAAATGATAATCACTGATCGTCAAAGACTTAATCGAAAGAACTAGTTGATCATTTCTAAATTCAGATATGTTTCGTAGATTTTCACAGAGTCTCGGAATTTTGGATCAGATTCATTAGAACTGAGTTCCAACTATATAGCAGTCAGAAATTGACTTCATTAATAGTGTCAAAGGTAGAGATGGGACACTGCGCAGGCATTTTTTGAGGCTGCACAGTGCAATTTTCATAATTCTGACCAACTAACATAATTCAGGTTTAAATTACCAATCGAAAATCAGTTCAGATTGGCTTAAAAGAAAGATGGATCTGCATCACCTGATTAATAGTATCCATCATTCATAATTCTGGTCAAACATGCAAATCATTTGATCACATTTAAAGTTGTTTTATTCTAGATCTGATCAAATGATTTGCAAATTTGATCAGAATTATCAATTCACTAATATATAGAGAAAAAGTGAAAAAGTCACAAAACAAAAAAACTGACATTTAAACCAATCTTGGAGAGTTGAACTATTAGTTTAGTATGTACTAATGCATGCAATTGTCACAATATGATATCATCAAATTGGTAATATGTTGTGAAACATAGTGCTTCAATAAATGCATCTTAGAGTCTGTTTTTGTTTACTTTATACTAAATAAATTCAAATAAGTGTAATTCAATCAAGTCTTTATTTTGATTTCATGGAGCAATCTGTAACTTAATGTCATTCCATAATCCTTCTATGGTATTTATATGTGTACCTGTTTTAGGATCCATAAAATTTTCTAAATAGTTAATTGTTTTATGTTTGAATCCTAGTTCATCAATATTTAGATAATCTTTCCAACAATTAGTATGAACAATAGATCTTTTTTCAACATATTTATCTAAGATATCTTTAATTGTTTCTTTATTATGTTTCTATATTTTTATCAGAAAGCATCATTTTTGTTTTGTTCTTTCAATACCATCAATAATCTATACACCATCAATAACTCTATTACAATGATATTTTCTTCTTTCAAATTTAGATTCATCAATTTCAACAATGATTTCTTCTTCATTTATTTTCTTTTTATAATCTTTTAAAGTATTAATAACTAATTTTTGATAGAATTTTATATAATCAGTTATTATATTTGGTGAATGACTTGTCATCTTTTCAATTGAATAATAATTGTATTTAAACAGTCAAAAATAACCAAACATCATTATAAGATTGTATTTCATATGTTCTTTTAAAAAGAAAGAATCTTTGAATATCAAAACTGATTTTCTGCATCTTTTATTTATATAAATAAATCTTTTATTATTTCTAGACAAGTTTGTTTTACATATCTTATATTTGTAGGTTTATACAAAATATTATTGTCAAATAAAAATTTAATATATTTATTTTTATATTAAAAATCTTTATCATTAAAATAAAAGTTGAATATAATATTATTACTAAACTAAAAAATGAATTTCAACTTTTTATATAAATGCAAATTGTGTAACTAAATAAACATAAATTACAATTCTTTTTTTTCTCTTTTCATTATTTTTTTTTATCTTTTTGATTTTATAATAAACAAAAAAAATGATTATCAATAATAGATAACTTTTAATCAATCTTTATATCAGTTGTATCAACCCAATTGTTGTTTTTTGTTATGCTTTTTCTTATCTTTTTTAGTTCTTCGATGTTTCTTATAAATGAATTGTATTTGAATATTATTGTTTTAAAAGTGAAGCTAATATTAAAAAATGTCGTTTATTCTTTATACTATATAATCTTTCAATATTTCTCTTTATATTTTATTTTTTAGTTAAAATTTAGCTATAAAATAATTTTTTTTTCTCAATTATAATGATGTAAAGATGAGTACATTTTTGATTTAATCAATAAAATATAATTGTCTAAATTTTATATTAATCATATTAAAGGTTTGAACTATTTACTTTCAGTTTGGTTTAGGTTCTAATATATAATTGAAAAAATATTTCTTTTTTAAAAGATGTCTGTCTATTTTGGGATAGGTTTTGGATTTCTTTTTGTGTTCCAATATGATCAAAATTAAAATTTTAGTTGAAAATAAAAAATTCGAATTATGTGTCTGCATGAACTAATCAGCATACAGATAGGAAAACTTATAGTAAAAAAATTTCTAATCAAACTATTGGTGAATGATGAATAAAAGATATGAAAATAATACAAAATTTACAGATTTCACATCTGCAAAGTTGTACAGTGTAATAATATGAAATTTTATATACTTTTTATATCTTAAAAATATTTCATCTTACAAAATTTTTGTAAAATAATATTAGATAAAAGGTAGTTTAAATTCAAAATACCCATTAAATCATATGATTGAAGTTTTATATACTTTCTAAAATTGAAAAATACACAATAAATCATCTGTTCTATTGTTTTATCCAATTATTAAAAATTTTTGTCTCTAATTTTTTTCATTCAATTAGTCATAAATTTTCATATATTTTCCGATTTAGCAACATGTACTTTCCTGAAATTTTATATATTTGATAAACATGATCATTATCTTTTCTGTCTATGTCATATAATTTTTAGGTGATATATGTCCAGATTTGTTTGCAAAACTGTTTTGTAGTTATCTTGGTTGCCCATTTTCCAATACATTGATCATTAAAAATATAAAAAGATATAATAATTTTATATACATGATCTACTATTTATCATTATGTATTTGTTTTATAGATATATAATATTTATATATAATAGTATGTTTGGCATAGTGTTTTACTACACTATACATGGACTGCTAGTGCAAGGCCTAGAGTTAAAGAGTAAGTTTTGCTCACTCAATAGTCATCTAATACTCTTGTTTTATTTTTATTGGTTTCTTTAATGAAAATAAGTTTCACTCACTCAATAGTCAACTGATACTCTTGTTTTATTTTTATTAGTTTCTTTAATGAGAGTGAGTTTCATTTACTCAACAGTCATCTGATATTCTTATTTTATTTTTATTAATTTCTTTACTAAGAGTGAGCTTCACTCACTCAACAGTTATCTGATACTCTTGTTTTATTTTTATTAATTTCTTTACTGAGAGTAAGCTTTACTCATTCAATAGTCATCTGATATTTTAGTTTTATTTTTATTGGTTTCTTTTATGGATTACAAATTTGTAATACATTATTTTTTATTTAAAAAGTACTAAATTATTCAAAATATTTTTTTTGAAATAAATATGCAAACTCATCTAAAAACCAATCCTTCTGTATACAATACTAAAAAACAATTTCAATTTATATTAGACTCTTACGTATTAAAAAGAAAGCCTCTATTATGAAAAACAAAAAAACAAAATATTAAGAAAACAAAATTAGAAAGAAAAACTAACTCTAAAAGAAAAACTAATTTGAAAACTGAAAAGAAATCAAAAGTAGTTTCTTTATTCAAAGAAATTATTATAAAAAATAAGAAATACAAAATAGAAGATTCATGCAATATGATTTTTAATAATGATGAAAATTGTTATTGTTATTATTGTTCTGAAAAATATAAAGCATTTTTAGAAGAAATTGAACAAAATAAAGAAGAATTAACTAAAGAAATTGAAGTTTTAATCTTTAAGAAGATGTTATAAGATAATAATGAAATAATTATGAAGAACAGTTTTAATATAGAATTGTATCAAAATATGATTAGAAATATTCTTTCTAGAAAACAAAAAAGCAAGATTTGGAATTGGATACATGAATACTTGAATGATTCTAATAAATTGGACAAAGAATTTTTAAAAATGAAATCTATTCATATCTTTTTTATCAAACTTGAAAAACTTGTGTTTTTGGTCGAACATGAGTTTAGTATTACATCAGATGATGTAAGTATGATTCAGGACCCAGTATCAATTTTTATTTATAAAAATAACTTACACAAACAGGTTGTATGAAAGTCTGGATATTCAGTAACAAAAAAACTTAATTTAACTGAGATTTTTTTTAGTGTAGTTTTAGAAATTGCAAGGTTGACAGAAAGAGTATTATATAATTTATAGTAAAATATATATATCTATTTATCAATAACTCATTTTATCAGAGGATAGTAATCCTAGTGTAGTGGTTGGGTTGTCATTCTTCAAGTGGCAGGTCTAAGGTTCAACTTCTACCTATGACGAAATTTGGAAATTAACTTGTATTACAGAAGACTGTCTCTTGATAATTGGTTGGATTTGTGTATAGGTAACCTTAAGTCACACCATCTCAAATGAGAGCTCAGGGCATCTATGCAAAGTGTAACATTCTATGTATATAGAGGAATATTAATAACTGGTTTCACATAAGACTTTGGTACAAACCTATGATAAGACCACTGGGTACAGTAAACTAAAAAACTGAAGAGTCAGAAACTTACTTAAAAATTTTTGAGTAAAGGGGTAGCATGAACTTTTGACAGTACAGTCAGACCGATGGAAGCCCATAAAACACCTCCAAAGAGATAGGTAGATAAACCTGATATCAAGATGAATAGAGGAGCATATGACCAACCAGGCCACCAGAATCACTAGAGGAAAAGGATACATAAGTATACCATACTGGGCTATCTGAATTGGAAGTCAGGAGAGTCCTGTTAGCCCTGAGTAGTAGTTAGTAAGAGATGATAGAAAAAATATCACAATAATAGGTACTGGGATTCTAGTAAACTTTGCAAGAATAGAAATAGTGTAACATAGCAGTTAAACAGGTAACCTCTGTGACTGCAAGTGTTAGGTAACTATAGCATGTTGCATAAAATTAGATCAGCTGTATGTGGAACACAGAAGGTTCTAGTAAGTTTCCTGTTGAGGATAAACTAGTCCTAAGGGTACTTAAAGGCATCAGGTACTTTGGATGGGTGTAGCCTTGAAGATATCCCCATGAGACATAGTGGACTATATATGCAAAGGGTTTAAATAGGTAAGACTCATAGTTGGCTTGCAAGTATGGCACCTAGTATAAAACCTATATAGTAATATATAGGCAAACTACTTAAATTAAGCACTAAAAGTGCATGTATGGCTAGTTATAATCTCCAATGTAAGAGAGCCCCTAAAGGCATCTATGTTCAAATACATAAATAAAAACATCAACTCTCATAGACAGGAACTTTAACTTAAAAAAAAAATAAAATAAAAAAATAAATCATTTTATCATACTTGATTTAAATTTATATTTTTATTTTTTTAATTTAACAATGTTATCTTTTATGTTTATTCAAAATGTGTTTTATTTTAAACTGATGCTGATTAAATTGTCTTTATTAAACAAACTATCTATTTTAGTCTATACAAGACAATACAGTTCATCTTTTAATTATTATAAGATAAGCCAGTTAATAGATACTCAACAAGATTTATACTCATATATGATTTTTTATATTAAAAATATTTAAACTTTTACTTTATTGATTATAAAACTTAATAATGATCAAGTTACTATACTATTACAAATTCAAAAGTATCAACTCATATTAAATCAATTGTTAGATAACAGAATGGTTAATCTTACTGAAGTATCTGAAAAGATGAATCAGACAATTTATTCAAAGAATTTTAAGAAAAAATATTATTTTTACAAGAGATTATTTATTACTTATCTAATAATCTCATTATTGAGTTTTATTTTTTTTTTCTTTTATTTGAAAAAAGAGCATGACAAAGAACTTGTAAAACTAAAAGATAATTTAACTGAATTACCTAACAAAGCTTTTGATATGATCATAAAAGATATTAATAAGTTTGTATGAAATCATACTCTATATTTTGAACATTTTTTATTTGTAATTTGTTTTTTTTTATATTTTGTGAAACATGTTTTATTTTTATTAAAGTTAATTCTTGATAAACTATAAAAGTCAGGATTATCTGTAATATATCTGTGTGCATATCTTCTAATTATAAAAATGAATGATGATAAAGCAAAAAAAAAAATATCTAAGATTTTTAAATCTAAATAATGAAATATAATACTTCAATCTCTCAAAATAACTGCAAAGAGTATTTTATGTTAGGTGTATATAATTGTCAAGAGTGTATTATATGAAATGCATCTCTATGTCAATGCTATTTCCAAAATTGTTGTAAAGTAAAATCTTTTTCAAAATATGAAAAATATTGTTATGACTGTGTTTCTCCTGATAAAAACACTATAGTTTTTATTCTTGGTACTAAACAAACTAAGATAACAACAACAATAGAAAATATTTACAAATATTCAAATTTGATTTTTAAACTTATGTTTGAAGATAAAAATATAAACCAAGATGATAAACAAGTCTTTGAGGTTTCTCTTAATCCAAGATTTCCAAAAGAAATTGAATAAGCTCTTCAAGATTATGAAGTTATATTAGAGAATATTAATGAAATTCTTGAAGAAGAGTTAAAATTTTTTATTGATGAAAGAAATGTTGAATTTTTATTTAATTCAAAAAATGTCTGTCTTTGTGAAAATAGAAAATTTAAAAAAAATAGTAAATGCAAAAAATGCCATGAAAAAATATTAATCAAAAATGCATCATTGTATGAAGAATGCAAAGTAAATAAGGTTGGTTGGGATAGGGTTTGAAAATGTTATTTTAGATTTTGTATCAATTGTAAAAAGCAGAAATTTTGTAATTGTGTAAGACAAATAAGACAGATTAGAATAATAAGAAAAAGAAGTATTACAATATTTGTAATCTGTGTTATGAGTTTGAGAAAAAAAAGATTCTTGATAGCTCAAATAGAAAAATAATTTGTATAGAATATAGTGCTAGATGGAATCAAATAATAGAACATGTGAAAGATCAACATATTGATTAAGTTTTTTTGTTTTTATATTATTGTTCCTGTTTTTAATAAAAGATTATATATTTTTCAAATATGAATAAACATAAACTTTAATTCTTAAAATGAGTCTTGGGTTTGTTAAATTGGGTTTGGCTATAAATAAAGGTAAAGAAGAATTTAAAAAAGTATTTGATAATTCTAGCAATGAAACAATATTGAGTTATCTAAATAGTTGCATTAATGAGTATGATCTTTATACTAAAGGCAACTCTAATGATGCACATAATGATAAAAATGACATCTTTAAATGTTTTATCTATTGTGCAGAATATAACAATTTAACAATTGCTCTTACTACAAAGTATTGGAAAGAAATCTGTTTAAGTGAAGGATTTAAAACTTCTATTAATAAACTTGAAGCAAAAGCCTTGTTTAAAGAAGTTGCTAAAAATAATTCTAAAGATAATTATTTAGAAAATAAAGCACAAGCATAATTTGAAGCTATCTTATAAATGATTAACTTTATTTAGAATATAGTTTATTCACTTTTTCATTTTTGTACTATCATATTTTTTATTTAAATAAATAATTATATTTTATTGTTATTCAAATTCTAAAAAAGTTATATCTTTTTATCATTGAATATACAATACAAACATCTAAAATGATTGAGTTACAGAGAAATTTAAAACTGTGTTTAGAAAATGCAGTACTGATACTATTAAGAATGTTTTATACACTCTTATAGAAATATATAAAAATCTTTGAGGATCAGTCACTACACTCAACATGGCATCTAAGTATTTTAGATACTTCAACTACTTTGCAAATCACAATGATTTGGAAATCTCTCTCAATGGAAAATACTGGAAAGGTGTTTATATTTATGAAGGATTCAGTACACCTATGAATAAGTCTGAGGCAAAGACCTTATTCAAAGAAATTGCTAAGAATAAGAATGAAAATAATCATTACAGATTTGAAGCATGGTTTCAATATATGATATTTTCTGAAGATCATAATGAAAATATGATTAAAAAATTTATTGATTACTTGGAAACAGTTGCTGAAAAAGAAGAAAGTGTAACTGCATTTTACATATTGAGTCTGATTTATTATACTGATCAAAAGTTTAAAGATGAGAAAAGAGTAGAAGATATTTAATCATAGCTGCACAAAAAGGTATGAAGATGTGATCAAGAAATGTAAAGAATATGATATAAAGTACTTGAACCCCTAAAATACATAACTTTTAGTTTATAGTTTAGATTTTATTTAGCTAGAAATATAAATAAAATATATATTTATTCTTCAACTACTTTTGATGCTAAGTAGTAGTGAATATAGTTTTGTTCATCTTCATATTAACAATAATTGGAAACTTACTTTCTAAACAAATTTGTATTCATGTTGATAAAGAAGATGCTTTCATAAACATAAATAAAAATTTAAGTAAAAATAAATCATCTATATCATTTCCTGCTTTAATATTGATCTTATCATCAAATCCACCTGTTCTTTTATTCAAAGTACTGATACATTTATTATTAAAGTCATCAGTTGAAATAAATTTAACTGTTTCAATATTCCGTTGTACAATTATTCTTACTGTTTCATTTACAATTATTTGGTCTAAGAATATTTTCTTTAATTTAATAGAAGGCATTTCAATAATCACACTATAGTTAGTAGGTGGGATACTAATTCTTTTCTGGTCAATATTTAGTAATTGAATTTCATATTCAGTTTTACTAGTATCATTAGAACCCCTGTATAAAACACTTAAAAAATCTGGATTTTCTAATTTAAGTGTAAGAATATCATTATTCTTTACATGACTAAGTATCTTGTTTAGAAA
Source organism: Cetraspora pellucida (assembly GCA_910591915.1). NCBI lineage: Eukaryota > Fungi > Glomeromycota > Glomeromycetes > Diversisporales > Gigasporaceae > Cetraspora > Cetraspora pellucida. Next base: position 5,551 of record CAJVQA010007052.1, on the reverse strand, counting down.
ATTAAGATTTATGCCAATAATTTCATTCTTGTTATAAACATATTTTTTGAAACTTTCTTTATCAAGATGAACAGAGATAAGTGCAATGTGTAATGAATTTATGCTTGAAAAGTTAATGCCAGATTCTGTAAATTCAATGTTAACATCAGTAACAAGCTCTCTTGTTGCTTCGATAATATACTTAAACAAAGATGCTTTAGCAAAAGTTGCTTCAAACATTTTTATAAGTTAACTTAAATTTAGAAATGTTTTATATATATATTTCATAAAGTTACATAATATTTCCAAATTTATTTGAATTATCTAAAAATCTTTTCTTACATCCAAGTCTTATATGCAAAAAACTAATTCTGGTTGGACTACCTTATATCAAGTGTTATATTGATACATATTTAGCATATTATATTGGTTAAAATGGTGATTTACAATTTGGGTATTATAACCAAATAAGAGTAATTTCTGTTCTTTAACAATAGTAGGTTTTGTGAGAATCTTTTTAACTACTCTAAGTTTCTTTTTTGAAATAGTATTCTTAGGTTTAGTCTTAGATTCCTTTATTTTATTTGTTTGAACAGTATAGTTTAAAGTCAGTTTATTAATAACTCGAGTTTTAATTCTATTTTGTAACAATTTAATTATAAACTTTTTTGTCTTAATGAATGTATTCCAATCTGCTTTATAAGTATTTACAAAGTGTTTCTTCATAGTTGAAAGTTTTGTGTTAACTCAAAATTCATAATTGTATACAATGCATTTCTTTTTATGAAAATATTTCTCTACTGGATGTTTCTTATTTGGAGTTTTGTCTTCAATAAATTTATGTTTACAAATACCAAGCTATTTATCATTATGTTTGTTAATAAAATGTCTCTTCATTAAAGCAATATCACTACTGCATTTGATTTTATGATTACATACATTTCAAGTTTTTTTATTAAAGTAGGATACAATGAGATGTTTCTATAATTTGGACATTATTATAGTCAAATTTTTGATACACTTTTACTTGGTTATTTATAGTTATTTAATTATGTATAAATTTGTAAAGATACAGTTAAATAAAAAAAGAAATAATTGACACCTATACACTGCAGACCAAATATAGTTAATAAGATTATTTGACAGTTAACTTTAGCATTCGACTTAACATTAACAAATACATTAACATCAGTTCCAATGTTAAACTTAACTATTGAATAATCTAACTATTCCAGCCCAGCAGTATATGATTGTCAATTTACAATTTTAACTATTAATAATTACAATCTGTCTTAAGATAACTAAATTTATTACATTTCCAACATTGTATATCTGGACGATTTCATTTGATATATCCAGACTTCTTACAGTTGTAACAGTATTTTGTCTTTTTTGAGATACATGGTTTTGCATTATTATGAATTTTATCACATTTTTTACATAGTTCCTTCCCAAGATCGATAAACTTTGGTGTAGTTATTATTACATTTAACTTGGCAGGATGTGAGTTTACTTTTAGAAATACAATCTTAAGATTACTGCTGATGACAACTTGACACATTTTTAAATATTCTTGAAATGCATCTTCATTATACTTATCACAATAGAATAAACATTTGGCTCAGCTTTCAACTTTACCATTATCTTTGAATCTTATTGGATATGCTAATACATATCGAAATACACATCTGCAGAAGTTTACAGATGATTAACAAGAAATGCAACATGTGTGTGGGCCAATATGCAAACATTGTAGGTATATCCCATAATGCCAATCAAATTTGGTATACTCTTGATTGAAGTAACAATCATTACATCTTTGTAAAAATATCTGAATTTGATAGTATCATTTTGTGTAAGATAGTTTCTTATTAGAGTGAACTTTCTTGGTAGAGTTTCTTGATAACTAGAATCACTTGAATAGGAACTTTCACTTCTTGAAGTATCTTTATATTTTTCTTCATATACTATTTGAAGTAAATCAATTGCATCTTTTGATAATATGCTTCTTGAAAGTTCATAAAAATCAATATTCACAGAAATTATTTTTATTGCTTTAACTGATAAAAATAAATATTTATTTATAAAATCTAGAATCAGTACAAGAATTCAAGAAAGAAAATTTGGTAACATATTTATTTATAAAATACATATTTTTTGTGGAAATAATATATTATTTAAAACTGTATTCGATTTTCTTATTATCTTATATTTTTCTTACAAGATCTGAATTGTTAAAAATAATCTTTACTGTAGTGCCAAGATAAACAATTTTATAAGGTAAAATAAATTTAGAGAATTCTGAAATAAGATTATCAAATACTTTTACTCTGGTTTCAAAATATAAAAAACTTTGTATAACATAATAACCACATACTTATTTGATCTTAAATGATTTAATTTCATCTTTGTATAAACAATAAGACTTGAAACTTTTAATTTTAGCAAAAATTCTTCATCATATTTAACCTCATCAAGAATAAGCTTTTCAAGAGATAGAAAATACTAAATAAGATTCTTACACCAATTATTCACTTTCAGTTTAGTAACAGTAGTATTGGTTTTAATAATAAAATAATCTTCAATTCAAAGCATATTAATTTTAAATTTTGAAATCATCTTATTGACCAGGTTCTTAATAGACTTAAAAACTATATCATAAAATGTATAGTCAATTATGAATGCAATATGAAGAATTTTCAACTTTCTTTGAACAAGAATCAGTAATAATGATTCACATGTTTGAACATCTAATCCAGAAAAGGTAATAGTAAGTTGGTTCAAAATTGTTAATTTTGAGACAACTTTAACAAAAAGCTTATTAAAAACAGTATATACATTATTAGTTTTAATAAATGCATCACATAGCTTAAAAATAAATAAATAATCTATGTGTTATATAAATTTTAAATAGTTAATTACTGGCTTTTTTATAAGTTTATATTTTCAATTTCTAGATTGCTTAAAATAATTTCTTTACTTTCATCACTTAGAGATCTAAAGAGAATATGCACAACTTCTTTTAAAATCTGGCCAGCTTTTTCATTTCTATTTACTTCAAATACTGAATAGAATTCTACAAAAAAATTTAACCATATTCTTTGAAGAGTAAAGAAAACAAAAATTTTGTTTACATATGCATTAAGAAAATTATGAAGTTCATGAGATTCAATATTATCAACAATATTTTCAATTAATTTATCTAAAAGTTTCATTGTTAAACTTAGTTTAAAACATTTTCAATTATGATCACTTAAATAGTTTTTAAAGTATTACATTTTATGAAATATTATAAATCTTTTATTAATAATATATTCATTAGTAAAACAGTAAATCAAAATACAGTTTTATTATTATGCAATTTTAATTCATTGCAATTATTAAAAATCTCTTTTTAGTATTTGAACTTATGAAAGCTGCTATATTTGATAACTCTTCATTCAAAGAAGTTTGCCCTTGTGTATGTTGAGATGTAGTTCATGTACTTGAATGGGTTCTTCTTGGTCTTTTTATTACTAAAGCCTGTAAAATTCAACATCATCTCTTTAAGATAGTCTACATATTCACAAACCATTTCCAAGGTGAACCCATTAACATTGTTTTCTCCATACTTTAAAATTTGTAAGGTCCACATATCCTTCACAAGAAAGACCAGATCACTGCAGATTCTTCTTGCTCAAGTTTCAGTAACATTACCAAAAAGTTTGTAGATGTATGAATGGCCATGAACATGCATGACTTCTTCAATGCAGACCTAGTGATTACTAGAAACTGTTTCTGGAATGTTTCTACTAAATCAGTGTCTAATTATTCAGGCAAAGAATAGAAAGAACACAATATACTCAATGAATACATAAGCAAGAATCTTTCACCAAAAGGTATATTGTAATCTTGGAATTTTCTGCAATAATTAAAGACTCTCTTAAATTTAACAAAATCTTCATAACATCTTTGGAGAAGATAATACTTGCTAGGAAAGAATGCTTTGCCTATGTCTTTATAGAATTTATCATGTGTTCCTTTTTGATGATTTTGTTTCTTATAGAATTTGAGTGGAGTTTCTACCTGTTTGGTGGAATTTGCTAACAATTCAAGATCATTCATACATGAATTGTTTAATAAATCCATAACAACACTATCAATTGTCAAGAAGAATCCACACATTATAAACAGAATATTTTTTTTATATGTATTTAACTTGAATAGATTTCGAACATCTTTATCGAAATCAATATCAGATCTTTTCCATATGCTTTTCTTTATTTCACCAAGCAGAGCATTCAATTCATTAGACACTTTTTTGTTATCCAAAACTGTAACTTGATTTTTGATTTATTCTTTCTAATATGATTTAAAAGTTTTATTATTATTTATTTTATTGTCTTGGGTTCTTTGTTTTTGCTTTGGTCTATTTTGAATTTAACAAAGAAAAGTGCAATTATGCATTTACAATTCATTCATTTTATAACACTTGGATTTCTTATTTTGGTATACAGATGATACAAAAAAAAATATATTATTGTATCATATTTTATTTTTTAATATAAATTTAAAATAAATTATCAACATTTTTATCTTTATGAAAAATATAAATAAAATTTAATAATCTTCATTATTCAAGATATTATATAATAAATCAAGTTCTCTCTTATCTAATTCTTTTTCAATATAGAAATTTAACTTATGATTAAAAGTTGATTTATCTTACAAAATAATTCCATAATTAGAAGTATATTTTCTTGCTTTTTTAGAAAAATCTAAATTTGTTACAACAACATCCTGAATATTATAATAATAAGAAGTGATTGCAGTTCTTTCAACATCATCAAACTCAATATTTCTCTTATTTTGAAATTTACAAAATATTAAATTTTCAATATCTTCTTTGTTAATCATGATATCCTTGTCATGATTATCATAAATATGGTTTGTAATAAAGTTTTTATTTATATCATAATTATCTTCATATAAAGAATTAATAATTTCATTCTTGAATAATAAATATAGATTATTTTCTTAAGATTTTATATAAATCTATAAATAAAAAATAAATATTAGTATATCATATGTCATCATGTTCATAATTGGTAATTTTCTATTATACTTATTTCTATAATTATATGTACAAATATATATAGGCAATTCTTTACTAGTGACAAATGTCTTGACAGTCATAAAGCTCACCAAACTACAGCATAACTTACATCTATACATATATTCAGCTTGTATACTAACCTTTTTAGATTTACTAATAGATTTAAGATATCTAGCATTTTTAATTATAGTGATTATTTTTTATGATTTTTCTCTTATTTTTTATTGTTTCTAAGCATTAAACTGTTGTCATTTATAAAGTTTCAAGATTAATAACATAGTTGATAATTTATTATCAATTTACAAAGCTATTGTTTCTGTATTCTGCCTATTATTGTTTTAGATTATTTGTTGTTTTAACAATGACATTCATTCACATTTGAGATTCTTGTTTTGGTGTTGAAATAGTACAAGAAATTAGTGTTATAAACTCTAAAACTCTGATCTTTTTCTTTGTTTAAAAGTAGTTTTACAAGAA
>CAJVQA010007051.1:0-14211 GCA_910591915.1 Cetraspora pellucida | reverse complement strand
GTTCATTGAACCACAATACCGACAAGTGATTAATAAAAGTCAAAAGACCAAAGAGGTCACCTTAATATCAAAAAAAATTCAATCATTGAAACAGTTACTATAATATAAATATTACATAAATGATAATTCAAATTTTTTTACTATCTATAGGTTTTGAACTCACAATCTACCATTTGGAGAGTCGACAACTTATCCACTTCACTAAGTTATTACACCTTTATTTATTTTATTAATTAATATATTTTTAAATAAATTTATTATTATTGTTGTTATATATAATAATATTATTATGTTTTTAAAAAAAGATAAACTAAAAAACTTACTTTTTATAATATTTTTAATTTAGAAAAAAAAAATTTTTTTTTTTAGTATTTGATTAATATATATCATATTTAACTTGCTATTGGTTATATTTTTTAATAATTTATTATTATTATGCTGTTTATTATTAGTTAAATTATATTTAAAGATAAATTTTATTAAATCCTAAGACTATTATATATTTTTTTTGTTTATAATATTGATTTTTTGTTTTTGCTATTATAATATATTAGGTATAGAATTATAAAAAATCCGCAATCTTCTAAGACCTAGTTAAAATATGTTTTATATATTTAATATATTTCTTTTTTTTTTTATCTTTATATTGTATATATTGATTTTTTGTTTACTTAGTATTTTAAAATCCACAAGAAAAAAAATCAAAAATAAAATAATCAACCAAGTTTATATATTAGATTTGACAAATAAATTAATATATTAAAATTTTAGAGCAAATCTATTTGTCGCCGACGGTGACAGTCACCGGATTGCAATTGGCCAATCACATCACGGGATCAGGTGTAATGTTTGTGTAACCTGAAAACGAAAATATTGAAATATTTCAAAAATTCATTACGAAATTTTATTATAAATCAAGCCTAATCTAATTCTAATTAACTCCAACATTGAATCTAATGATAATTAACTTTAGTGTGTGTTTTAATTCCATAGCTCAATTGCAATCCGGTGACTGTTACCGCCGACGACAACTAGATTATTTCTAAATTTTATATATAAATTTTATAAAAAATTTTATATTTTTCTTCAAAGCTTAATATTAAAGTTAAATTAAAAACTTCAGATAATATGTGACTAGTTGTACTCTCTAATGTAAAAAGGATTCTCACAATCCTGTGTTCTAATACTGAATAAAAAATTTAATCTCAAAAAAACTAAATTTAAAAAAATAAAAAATTGGATATTTATTCTTAAGTATCTAAAGATTCTTTGTATAAAATTTAACTAACAGTTAATAATAAAGTTAAAAATAATCTCAACCTTAAAGTTAAATGTTTATTTACAATGTTTCTTAGTCAAAGGACTGACACGCCGCCAATAATCATAATAATATATGTTCCTTAAATTAAAAGAGCGACTCATCGTCAAAAAAATTACAAGATATTTACAATATTTTATAATGAGTCAGTTGACTAGTAAAGGAGCATTCAACTTTAGGATCAAGATTATTTTCAACTTTATTATTAATTGTTACTCGAACTTTGTATAAAGGATCTTCAGGAACTCAAGGATGAGTAACTAAAATTTTAAAATTGATTTTTATTTTAATTTTGATGAAAGTTATAAATAAAAGTTTTTTTTACTTATGAAATTTAAGTACGTCATTTAATTTGATCAATACGTCTGCAATTGTAAACGACATGTCCGCTGATTGCTGATTACGCATCATGTTAAATCTATTTTTGACTTCAAGGCTGAGTCGGAAGTGGTAACCGCGACATTTTTTCGTCATGCTTACCTTCTTACTGTAACCGCAACTGTAACCGGTTGTATCTCAAAAAATTCATTGGGACGATTTTACGGCATCACTAGTGTCTGGAGAGCTTTCTTTTTGGTAGCGATACTGGGGTTGTTTGATATAAATTTTTATTGTAACAAATTCCCTGCATTGTAATCAAAGTGAAGATACCAATAGATGATCTGATTAATAAAGTTGAATTGATCCATGTTCAACCCAGAAAGTTAATTATTTACTTGAAAACGAATCCTCTGATCATCATATTAAACGCAAAATGTATATAAAGGATATACTAGAAAACCTTAAATTGAAGTTGCTGGCATTTTAATACTTTAAAAATCTTTCATATTAAAATAAATCAAAGCCACACTATTTATTACTAAGCCTCAGAAAAGCAGTAATTTGTGATATAAAGTCACAAGATCAGAGATCTTTTGATGGCATAAATCAGAATCACAAAACAAAATATTCCAACTTTCTTTAAAAGAAGTAGAAAAGAATCGACAATTTGTTTTGTAAACAGATAAATAAAACACGAATGTAAAATAATGCTAATGAATATGGATAACAAAATGTTATATTCGTGGCGAATGCTTTTATGATTGAATAGATGCGATAAACAAACAAGCCATCGTATATATGTGAGTGCGAGAGAGGAAGATGTCTCTTTAGTCTCTTCATCAATTTAATGTTTATTGTTTAAAGTCCCACAATGTAAAAATGTTTTAAAATCTAAAGGTATATAAATGCTATCTTAATTACATCAAAGTAGTATTAGAGAGGTTATTTTTGGGAAAATCAATTGTGTTGTTTAACGTTTACCTCATTATTTCAAAAACTTGATCCTACCAAAAACTTTTTCTTTTTAAAAAAAATAATAATAATAGTCATAATAACAAACTATCGATCATACAAAAAAAAAAAGCACCAGGTCGCGACTACGAGGACTTTTATTTTTTGTACTACAGCAAAGAAAAAATAAAGAACATCAATAATAATGAATTATGCGGGAACGAAAAGAGGTGTTTGCCTTTGTTTATTAATCATTCCAAATTTAGTTCTTGCATTCCTTTGCCCGGTCCTTGGTAAGTCATTAAAAATTGTAAGTATTCTTTTATATTGTAAATACTGAAAGTCTTTATTTTTATAACACGAAACTATGACATCTAGAAATAGCGAAGCTTAAATTGTTTAATTTGTCTGGGGGAGAACTAACTTATAATATATGGATCGAATACGCGTAAATAAATACCGTCAAGTTTTTTTTTTTGTAAAGAAATGTATTAAATGATTAAATCAAAGATTATTTTGTAGATATCTAGCCCTTACTGTGTCAATGATTAGTACGCATCTTCTATTTAGATGCTAAATTCTAATTATAGCATAACAACCATGTTTTCTAAGGTTTCTAATACTCAATTTTATAATTTGTTCTAGACGTATTTTTCCTATGTTGTTGTATCTTAAATTATGATGACCTATCCTGGTATTTCAGGTATGTACAGTACATTGAACTTTTTCAACTTTATTGTGATTTCATTTATCAATAACTTGAAATTTTATTAAATTGAAATTATAAGGATTGTGACAGTCGTTTGGCTAATTTTTCCATGTAAGAGAGATGTTTTTTTTTATTATGCATTGCTTTGTAATGTTATTAATAGTATCTATATTTCTCTATAAAGTTATTTACACATTTCTTACCATCAATGAAATGGGTGACATTCCATTTGACTGTCCATCAGATTACCCATATACATCTAACACCATATTAACAGCATGCAAAATTAGAGAAGCAAATTTGATCTGCATGTGGTTATACTTTGCAACATTAATAATTATAATACCCCTTTTTTGGTCGTTTATTAGTGTTTTCCAATCGAGTACAAGTTCTGATTTAGAACAAGGTATTGGAGGCTTTTTTGGTTTTTTTGGCAGATTGAAATTAGATATCCCAAGAAGACGACCACCTAAGTCAGACCAGGATGATTCGAAGAATGAACATAGAGCTTCGATAATTATCTTTGAAAATCCGAACGAGGATTTCAGTAACGAACAATAATATTAAAGAATGTTTTAAAGTTTAACTTACGTATAGCTTCACTTTTATTCTTGAATAAAATATTGAAAAATGTTTATATTGATTAATCATATTATATAATAAATCACCTTTTAAAGTAATTACATTTTTTACGATTTCTTGCTTTTAAGTAATTCATTCGTTTCTTATGCATCTAACAAGCTCTCTTTATAAATCACTTTAGTATTCTTCTACAACGATATATCAAGATCATGATATTCTCTGGTCTCGCTTTATGCGTGAAAACGTTATGGGCAATTTATTGTTTGTCAAAACAAAAAAAAGATATCGATATTCAATGTTTATTTGTTCAATTTTCTTATTTGAATGTTCATTAAAAATTTAATAAACGTTCGATATATTCATTGATTATATAGCTAACAATCGAGTAAATTTAACTTTATTATTATTATTGTTTAATTCTACAATTCTGAACCTCTATTTTTCTTAAGGTTATATATATTAACAAGAAACAATATTACAAAATAGTTTTACAGGAATTATAAATTAAAATTTAATTCTGCAATATTGTATTTTTTCAGTATTTTATTTAACTATATAAACTATACACTCTAATTAAATAATCATGTTTTATATTTATTCACTGAACTAATTCAGTGAAAAATTATGTATCTGAATATTTTATACTCGAATATTCGAATCTTCGTTGATACTATTTATTGAATCAGATCACTAATAATATATCAGAGGTCATGGGAATTACTATTTTATATAATAGAGTAATAATTATTGGCCATTTTACTTGGGGATTTTATTTTTTTTCAACCAAACAGTTTAACATCCCTATACTTCTTAGAATATGAAATGACAGAATGGGAAAACTTATTCAGATTTTAACCATTTCCATTTATTACTTTCAGAAGGATCAAATGATTCCACGACTACGAGGCTGATTGATCTGATTATGTGAGTACATACGAAATTTATTTTTAGGTGGGCTATGATTTGTTTTGATTTTACAATGCTTCTTTGTTTATGATGACGAACATAGCCAGTGACTTTTTCAAAATTATGTATCTATATTATTTTTAATTTCTTTTGCAATATATAATTGTAATCATCACCATTCATTTTTCACACACATATATATAATTTATATAGAATAAAATAAAATAGAATAATTAATTAAGGGTTTTAAACTATAAAAGTCCCGAATAATTAATGAAGTCGCAAAATATCAAATTGATATCAAAGAAAGTCTAATCTTTGTGATGGGTTATACTGGCAGAATTTATTTCCTTATCCTATTAATGGTCCCATGTTGTATTTTAACATTTGTTTGTCCTGTACTTGGTAAATAAAGAGAGAAGCATTTTTTTTTTTTTTTAACATCAACTTATCAACTTAATAACTATATTCATTTAGAATATCAAAAAATTACTATTTTTGAACGAACGCATGGAAAACTTAAAATAAATAAGATAGTTGAATACACGTAAGATCGACTTGATTGTATTGCCTGCCTGACCTGATGAGTCTTTCAAAAGTAAATTTTAATATGTAATTAATTAGGTATCTGACAATCACGACTGTAATCGCTGGTATGCATATACCCTAAATTTACTTTGATGGTTATCAAAATTATCAAATTTGCTTCACCATTGAAAAAATCATTTTCAGTTATAAATGTTTTGGCTTGTATTTGTTGTACCTACTTCAAATACGGTGCGTTAGATCTTAAAAATGTGTAAGTTGCCCTTCAAAAAAAATCACTAGTAAAATTAAAAAAATTCGTCATGTCGACTGCACCATTCGACAAAGAACTTTGCCGATTGATGAACGAACGGCATGTCGAATGGAGCCATTCGGTATATCAATTTTTTTAATTTTTACTAGTGAATTTTTTTCGTTACTCAATAATCTCATCTTTAAATAATAAATAGGCTCGCTACAATTACTTGGTTGGTTCTTCCTGGTATGTTTTTCTATCTTTAGCTTTTCATTACATCATAATAACACAATCTTAAAAAAATTTTTTTTAACTTTTTCACTGAAAGTTGTCTACACTTATTTCACTGCAAATGAAATGGGTGATATTCCATTCAATTGTCCATCAGACTATCCATATAACTCAACGATAATCAAAGACGCTTGTCAAATTCGTTCAGCAAATTTAATTTGTATGTGGTTGTATTTCATTAGTTTAATACTTCTTATATTACTCGCATGTTCTATTAGATCTGGGAGGGAAAATCAAAAGCTGACTGGTACTTTGGGTTTTAACGGTTCTACGACGTCTTTTGGTAGTATTTTGGAAAAAGTTGAAATGGAACAAGTTAAATGAAATATTAGTGAATTGCATTTATCATTATGTTATGTACCTTATTGTATGTTATATTTTATTATATTTATTGTGAATTTTCATACCGATATGAAGTGATGATAATTAAAGGAAATATGAACTTTAACAATTGTAAGATTTTATAATTTATTTCTACTAACTAGTGCTAACCCTGGTCACGAAAAATTAACCTGGTTTGAGACAAATAAACTATGGTGCTGGTTGCTATACTATACAATAAAAAATTTTAGAACTTTAAATGTATCAACTTTTTTATAAGAGCAATATTTTCAACAATTTATAGAGCTTATGTAATGAGCAAAGTTACTGGTTAGATTTAACATTATTGTTTTATACAGGGAGTTATACATATAGTTACTTATAATTAAAACATATATTAACAATATTGATCTTTAAAAATTTATCGACTTTTATACAGTTTTTTCAAAAAAAAAATAATTGGTAAATTTATCGAACTAACACAACTTTATAAAGTTACTGAACGGTTTTTAAAAAACCATCTGTATGAAAAGTTATAATAATTTAAAAATTGAAAATATTTACTATAGACTATCGTTTAATAGGTTATCAGCACTAATTTATTGATAGTTTAAGTACTTTTAAAAATGTAATACTTTTATAAATACTTTACTAAAGTGGCTAATTTAGCAACTTTAAAACTACTTTAAAATAACTATAAAGTAACTATATACCGTAGTTACTTTATAGTAGCTATAGTTTTGTGTTTACTACTATTTTACTACCACATTACTATACTTTTAATACAATTTAATATAAAAAAAATTAAAAATCAAAGTTTCTAATTTTTTATAGAATTGTAGTAAAAGTATAGTAACATATTGTAAAATAGTAACTAGCTTATAGTAAACAGCTACTATAAAGTAACTACGGTATATAGTTATTTTATAGTTATTCATGTCGGCGGATTTGATCTAAATTAAGGTTCCTGAATTTAAAAATATGGATAATAGCTGAAGTTTTGGGGTCTATTTTACAATTGCATTGTTAAAATCTATAGAGCCGAATTTAGGCCCAATTCAGTAAAGTAGTAAATAAAATTGTATTTTTATAAGAAACATATACTGTATTAATACAAATTTGAGATTATATTTATATAACATCTATTGATCTGATCATGGCTATGTTTTGTAAAATTAAAAACAACTATTTACCTAGGTAGATGTATGATCTGTTGATTTACGGCCTTTATATTTGATGTAGTTTATATGACTATAAAATTTTAATAGTAATATAATTATATAAAGTTTTTTAATAAATATATTGCAATAATTTTCAAAAAATAATGAGTGGAATTATATAGGCGACTGTAAAGGAGAAGCCTATTTCTTTTGTAGGAATATAATTTGTGCGTTTATTTTGTAAAGAATTTGATTAAAGTTTATTTCTTTTTTAACCCAATAAAATTTACTATTGCGCGATGAGCAAAAGAAAATTTAAACAATCTTATAATTATAAGAATTATTACATGATTCTAGAAAATTAATTTGTTTATTACTGAAAGAATTATCAAATTTTAAAGTAAAAGCATAAGGAACTTCAGTCCGATTTCTTTTATTGGAAATATTTTTTTCATAGTTACAATAAGTTTTAGAAGTTAAAAAAACACTCTGTGCATTCAAAACACGTTCATTAGAAAAGTTTTTTTTTTATACTTATAAATAATGTTAGTAGTCAAGCTCAAAACTATTGACTAACTAAGTCAATGTTATAAAAACCGGCTTAGCCAGCTTAGTCAACTAAACAATAAAATATAGAAATAGGTGTGATGTTTGATCAATTAAGCTGATCAAAAAAAAAAATTCAAAATGCAAGTAAACAATTTATAAAATTTCTTTTTTTTTATCTTTAAATTATTGAGATTAAAAATCTAAAGTGGATTCTGAACAGTGTTGAAAATTTATATGTTTAGTGTTCACAAGAGCATAATTTTTTTTAAAAATCATAATTGTTTTATTTTATGTTCACATTTGTGAATATAAAATTTATTTATTATTATTATTTTTTTAATATAAACATTATAAAAAAACAGTGTATGTTTATAAAAATTATCATATTGTCTTATGAATGTTTAACACTAATTATACATTTATAGAATTCTGAAATTTACTTACAATACATTTAAACTAACTAAAGAAACACTTACTTGAAAGCAATATTTGACAGTAGTTTTTCTAGTACATTTCTTACTTTAGAATATAGTGGATTCTATTTTTATTAAGAGTCAACTAATCTTTAATCAGTTTATAACACTGTTATATTGCATAAACTAAAAGTTTCTTTTTATAATACCTCTTAAAATTTTTAAAGACCTAGAATATAAAGTACTCAGATACTAAATACAGGTTAATTGCATTTGGAAATATAAAATATTCAGATACTAATATGGATTAATTGTACTTAGAATATATAAAATATTAACCCTAACTATTATAGTAAAATTGTCTTAGCAAATTCTTGATTTTGATTGGTTAAGAGTAAAGATCAAAAAATTTGAACAGAATACTTAAAATTTTACTAATAAAATTATAACTTTATTAATTAAAAACTATTCTTGAATTAATTTTACTTTTTTTCTTATTTTTGAAATAAAAAGATTAAAAAGTTAATTTTAATTATAAATTAGTAGACAATTATATAATGTGAGTCAAAATTTTGCATATTCATAGTTGTTAACTAATCAAAATTGAAAAAACATTCTTTTTTTCTAATTTTATTAATTTCAAAATTAATTCTTATTATATAAAATAGATTAAATGCCAAACTAATTTCTTATATATACTAGAAAATAAAAATCATTATAAATCTGAAATGAAATCACATGAGATTTGTTGTATTATATGAATATACAAGTGGAGACAAACGAAAAATTCAAAGTTAAGTTTTTGATATTTTTATTATTAATGCATCAATAATGATACTTTTGGTGCATCAAAAATGTAATTTTTGTATCACTTTGCATAGAAATTTAGTATCCTCTGCTATGCTCCAGACAATTACTAATATCCAAATTTAAATAAACTTTAGTTAATCCAGTTAGCTTAAATTACAAATAAATTAGTTTGAACTTTTATTCTTTTTATAATATTTTAAAAATAAATTTATATTTTAATAAAAATTTTAATTAAATATTTAACAAAAATAGAGGTATGGCCTTAATGCTAATATTAAAAAAAATAATAATAAATTTAATATATTAAATCAATTTAAATAATTTATTTATCAAAATAATTTTTTTAATAAGTCTAAAATTATAAAAATTTAATTATAAAATTTTAAAATAAGTATAAATTTGTATATTATTATATAGTATTTGTATAATTAAATAATATACTTAAAGTTTTTTTCAATTTATTTTAGCTAAAAAATAATTTGAAACAATTATTTATAGTACTTATTAGAAAATACAGAGTGTAATATCATTTTGAGTATCTATTTTAGTAATACAAATGTAGTTTAAAAATCTTTATTTTAAAAATTTTCTTTTGTAATTAATTTCTTATTGTATCTTAAAGTTTTTACTATAATATTATATAAATAAATAAATAAATTATATACTATATAATAATATATAATTTATATAAATTTTAGAATTTTATAATTAAATTTTATAATTTTGATTTTATTAAAATATTACTTATAAAGAATAATTTTGGTAATTTAGTTATCTAAATTAGTTAAATAGATCAAAAGTTATTTATAATTAAATTTTATTAATTTAAGTTAAATTTTTTTAAATTTTAACTAATGTAATGATTAATGCAGAACTATTTTAAATTTTTTATTTATAAGGTAGTCACTAAATTTTTTATATAATGTTAGATATTATAATACTTGAAAGAGATATTGAATTTGATAAATGTATAAAATAAGTTATTCTTTATTATTATTTTGTATATTGCCTTTTTTTTTTTGTATTTATACATTTTAAGTACATTACTTATATACTTTTTTCTATCTGCTAAATATACTATTTATACTATTTATACTATAAATACTATATCTACTTTATATACTATATTTACTATATTTTATATACATCATGTTTACTAATTATATTGCATATATATTTGATTTTGTACATATTATCAATAATTCTATTTTAGATTATAACACTAGAATTTAATAATTTTAATTAAAATTATATATAATATTTTAGCTAATTTACTTATTTACTAAAAAATTAACTAATTTTTAAAAGTTCTTTTATTATCTTTTTTAAGATTTAATATAAATATTTGCAATATTATTAATTATAAATATTATAATAATGACTTTTAAATTTTAAAAAAAACTTTTTAATAATTCTTTAAATTATATATTTTAAAAACAAATTAAAACTTAAAACTTATAGTAGATACTATTTTTAGGTTCTGCATTAAGTAGATTATTGTTGATAAAATTTACAAAATAT
Source organism: Cetraspora pellucida (assembly GCA_910591915.1). Lineage (NCBI taxonomy): Eukaryota > Fungi > Glomeromycota > Glomeromycetes > Diversisporales > Gigasporaceae > Cetraspora > Cetraspora pellucida. The sequence continues at coordinate 3,578 of CAJVQA010007051.1, read as the reverse complement.
GCAATATTAAAAAACAAATATATTTAAAATAATTTGTATTAGAGCTATATTTTCTTTAAATAGACTTAATAGTATATTAAATATTTAAACTAAAAAGGTTATTTTTAAAAAAATAAAAAATTTTTAGTTTTTATAAGTTGAACAAATAAATAAAGAATAAATAATAGATAAATAATAAAAAAAATTTGATATTATTCTATCTTTTTTTTTTATTTTATTTAAACTAGTCTTTTGGGGACTAGGGCTTTTTTATTCAGTATTATAGGACATGGTAACTCATAGTCTGATTATTTCAGAGGAGCTACCTTACATTAGAGAGTACATCTAGCCACACATACACTTTTGGTGTTTAATTTAAGTAGTCTGCCTATATATAGGTTCTACACTAGCTGCCATACCTGCAATCCAACTACAGGTGTTGCCTATTTAAACCCTCTGTACTGCAATCCTTACTTTTATCACTAGAACATCTCTATTATACGATGTCAGTTAAGAAGTTCTAGATGCTTACTCATACTCTTAGAACCCTACCTTATTTTATACAGATTATTCTCAAGACATTGTTACTAGAGCCTTCTGTATCTCAAACTACAGCTAAACCTAGTTTACAACTCTTGTGAAGTTCATACAACCCCAGTATCTTCTTTTTACAACCTTACTGTTACTTTGTCTACCCTTGCAAGTCCTTTTATACTACCAATCCAGTTAGCCCTGCATGATGTGACTTCATGTTCAGATCAACCAGTGGCCAGGTTGGTAAACCCTCTACCTAGAGGTTCTTGTCCGTACAGGTCACCTGCCTTAGGTTTTCTTTAGCAGATCAAGATCTTTACAGATGGCACTGTTGAAAGTTGTACTACCTCTCCGCTCAGAATTTCCAAGCAGGCTTCTAATCTGAGTATATACTTTCCAGATTTATTCATGTGACATTGCATACTTCCAAAGTTAGTCTTGATATAACCAGAATTATAGGATCTACAAACCCCAGATCACAGATAAGTTTGCTGAAATAGGTCTATTTTTTCAAAATCTGTCACCGATAAGAATTGAACATTGGACCTACTGCTTGAAGGATAACAACCCAACCACTACACTAGGATCACTATCCTCTATTATTCTATCTTATATCTACCAAATAATAATAGTATAACAGTAGTATAATAGCAAAATAATATTAAAATAACAGGAAGTTTATTGATATAAGTAATATAATAATAACATAGTAAAATAATAAAACAATTCTATTATTTTATTTTTAGTTATAAAAACTAAAAGTAAAATAATAAAACAGTTTTATTATTTTATTTTTAGTTATAAAAACAAAGTAAAATAATAGAACAATTTTATTATTTTGCTATTATGTTATTATGTTATTTATTTTTTTTTGATATTAAGGTAACCTTTTTGGTCTTTTAACTTTTATTAATAACTTTTGGTAATGTAATTCTATGAACTACTACAGAAGAGCATATAATTGGCTATATGTGTAACTTTTTTATATTATCTATTTAAAAATTTTATCCAAAGATTCTTTACTAATTGTTGTACTTAACACCTCTGCTTGAGTGTTCTACTTTAAACTCTCTAAACTTGTAATCTGTATTAACTTACTGGGTCATATCCAGATGTTCAGATTATTATTTCAATTTTAGGATTATTTTATTCTCAAAATAAACTCTTCAGAGCCTTCTGTACTTATTTTTATAGCTAACTTAGATATTGCTATAGCAGAACCAACACTTGCAATCAAGGTTTAATCATTAAATTACTATATTCTTGTAAAGTTCACTCAGATTCTAGCATTTACTTTATAGTATAATCCTAGTATTTTAGTATACTTCTGAATTTAATCAGACTTTTAATTCAGATGGCTTATATAAAACTATAACTAGTCTATTAATATATTAGGTTAGTCTAATATCTTTTTTCTTTGGTTTGTTTTGGCAGTCTGGTTGGTAGTATCTTTAAAACTTCTAATTCAAAGATTCTTGTCTGTTTGGTTACTAAAACCTTGGTATTTATTTCTTTAGACTAGTCTTTATAATAGTACTATCAAAGATCTAATTATCTTTTTACTTAGATCTTTTTAAATAAACTTCTTGTTATCTAATTTTAACAAATTTATACAGTTACAAAGACTTATTCAGTGTTTGTACTGCTTAGTTGTCAATTTATATTACTCTGAATAACTTCAACATTATACAGATGCCCTATAAATTGCTAGTCATACTGATGTGACTGTTATTACAGATATTCTAACCCAATCATTAGTAATAGTTGCTATAATATAAATATATATAGATAATTATCCAAATTTTTGCTATCAATAAGATTTGAACACCCAATCTACTACTTTAAAGATTGACAACCTAACCACTTTACTAGGTCATTATACCTCTTTATTATGTTATTTATATTAACAAATCTTTTGTTATTTTACTATTATTTTACTATTATGCTGCTATTATGCTACTATTATTTGATAAATATAGAGTAGAATAATGACAAATTTTTTTTTATTTACTTATTATTCATTCTTTATTTATTTGTTTGACCTGTATAGAAATAACAAACTTATAAGCTAAAATAAATATTTAAAAATATACTTTTTAGGTTTAAGGGTAGGGGTAACATAGATCATTTGTCATATGATTTTCCTAACAAATAAAATTTTATATATATAAAAAAAAATATATTACTAATAAAACTTTTCAGTATTATATTCAATTGTTACCAAAATTTAATAGTATATAAATTTATATCTTCTAATTATTTTGATAAAATTTTATAATTTATTTTATTTAAAAAAAAAATACTTTATATATTACTAAGTTTGTCTGGGTTAGCTTATAAGTTTCCTAGATTACACAAGATTTATATAGGAAATTCATGTAATGTAACCAATATTTTATATGTAAATTATATGATATCATATGATTTGCTATAAAATTACTAGTAAAAATAATCTGTCACCCCTACCCTTAATACATTTTAAAGAAATTTTTGTCAAAATTTTTTTATTTTCTTTAAAGAATTTTATTAAAAAATAGATATTTTAGCTTATTTTTATCAAAATTAATATTGTTAATTATTATTATTAAATTTTTTTTTAGATTTAAAGAGTGATATCTATTTTTCATAATCTTTATTAAGACTTACAATCTACAAATATTATAGAGATGAATTACATTTTGTATATTAATAAAACTACAATTAGTTATATAACTTTAATTATTGTTTATTTAAAAGCTTTACTTATGTTATTTACTAATTACTATATCTAAAATCTATCTATAAGTTTTCTATTTAAAGTCTCTAATTTTCAATATTTTTTGAAAATTGTTATTGCCACTTTCTATTTTTGCTAATATTATTCTCTTGCTTAATCTGATTAGTTTCTATATTTTTAACTCTAATTCTTAATTAGAATTAGACTATATAAAGGATGACATTAGCAAAAATAGAAAATAACAATAGCAACATTCTTTTTTTATCCCTTAAACTGTTTTCCAGGCAAATTTGCCTGGAATTTTTAATTAAATTTGGTTTTTTTTAAATAAATCAATAATTTATTAATA
>CAJVQA010007050.1:0-14211 GCA_910591915.1 Cetraspora pellucida | reverse complement strand
CTATTAGAAATGTGGTACAGCCACATGACACTGAGTAACATCTGTGATGTTACTATTGTCTTACAAACCCCAAGTACTCTTGTACAAGTTTCCTGTATCTAGCACCAAATTATTATGCCAAGTGCTATAACACAAAAATCCCAAGTATCTCCAACATAAACTCCAGTATTCCTGCATGAACCCCAAGTATCTCTGCACAAATTCCAAGTGCCTTTGCATAGATCCAAGTATCTTTGCATAGATCCAAGTACCTAAACACAAGCCCCAAGTGTTTTAAGCATGAATGACAAATGATATAAACAATATTTTTAGTTGCCTCTGCACAGTTCCTACTACCCTAAGCACAGTATTATTTAATATTGTTCGAACCTCCACTATCCCAACTACAATGATATCTAATATTGTTTGAACTCTCATTACCTTGAGTACAGTATCAAGTAATGTTGCTCAAATCCTTACTATCTTTGCTAGATAAAAAAATATATAAAGAGTAGCTTTTACCCTTTCTTGCCAATTCAAAGTTCCTATATTTCAACCTAGACCCAAAGGTGTAGTGACTTAGTAAAGTGGATAAGTTGTCATACCTTCAAGTAGTAGGTTGTAAGTTCAAAACCCACTGATGGCAAAATTTGGATAATCACTTATATAATATATAGATGGTACTATGGCGACAGCATTCTGTCGATCAGTTGGAATAGGATACCTGTAACTATGGTCGTACCAGCATGACTGGCAGGTCTGGGGCATCTGTGTAACCTGTTATACAGAGAAATGCAAACTGGTACTGGGTGGTGCAAACCTAAAATAAGTTCTTGGGCTGTATAAATTCATAGAACTGGAAAGCTGGAGCCCACTTGAAAATTTCAAATAAAGAGGTAACACAAATCTTCAACAGTATTACTGTAAAGGCTAGACCTAGGAAATGAATACCAATATGAAGGATTCAGACAGGCAAGAACCTCAGGTAAGAGGTATCACCAACCAGGCCACCAGATTTCAGACCAGAGGAAAAGGATATTGGGCTGACCTTAATATACCAAGGACAGGTTACAGTCCTTCTGAGCTATCTGGATTGGGAGTCTGGGTTCAAAGCAGAGGTATGCTAAAAGTACTAGAGATATGCTGTGAAGTCAGTACTGGGGTCTGGGTGAACTCTGTAAGGGTAGCCCATGTTAGTGTTCTAAAAGTAGGTAGATAGTTAACAACAGGGAGCCCTCTGCACCTTACTGGCAGGTGACGTACTCTGAAATGTGTAATGGCCTAGGAACTAGTACAAAAAGGGTAGGTACTATACTGCTTAGATAGTATACCAGGTAGATATATATGGGGGGTTAGTTTGGGAATTCCAATATGACAGGGTGGATAACCAGAGGGTTTAAATAAATAATCTCCTAGTAGATTATAGGTACGGCATCTAGTATAGAACCTTAGGGTGGACTACTTAAATAGGCAACCAAAAGTTGTATGCATAACTAGCTGTACTCTTATCTCTATAAAAATAGTTGTAATAGCTAACCCAATATAAAGTCAATAAAGTATTACCACAAGTATGACCTTAGCAAAAAAAAAAAAAAAAAAAAAAAAAAAACTTAATAATTAATTGGTTTATTGATTGTATAATTTTATAATTGATTAATTGTTAATTTTATTTAATAAAGCATTTAATATTTAATTTTATTTAAATTTTTCTGATTTAGTAATAGTAGGCATTGGACACAAATCATTTTTTTTGATAGGATTTTGTATATAAGTTCTTATTTGTTTATATAAATACTATTGTTATTCTGCACTAAGACCAAGTAATTTTTTTTCAATTAATTGATTAAAATTTTTTTTTTGTCTAATTTTTTCAATTTGTATAGTTGTTTTTTCTTCATTAGAAGATATATTAATTTTAATTTTTCCTTTATTCAAACTATTAAATTCAAAATAATATTGTTTTGATGTTTTTGAAATTGTTGTAAATTTTTGTTTTAACCAATTTGTTTATTTATAAAAATGTACAACTTGATTTTCTTTATCATTAAAAATTGTTTGTATAATATTATATTTACCAGGAGTGAATTTTGAACTATATTAATTAGATTATTAAAATTATCTATTTCAGATTTTTTTAAAAGTATTTTTATCAATCCAAAAAATTCATCTGGACTAAATTTAGTATGTTCTGCAACTATGAAACAATAAGTTATACTATTATATAATTTTGGTAAAACTCTTCAAACTAAATATGCAATTATTGCATTATTCTTATTTTGTCCAAAACAATTATCTATATGAATTATTAATTTTTTTTCTCCTAATTCATGTAATTTAAAATAATTATAAACTAAAGAAATAACAGTATCTGCATTTTTACCAACTAATTCACTTTCTTTAATAAGATAATTTATCTAAAATTATAAAATATATTAATATAAATATAATTATATAATAAAAATATATTATTATTTACTTGATGTGATGTTAACCTGTAGTTTTTCCTTTAACCATAGTAATAACAGAAGCTGCTCAACTATAGTATGATGACTATAACTTAACAGATTTTATACAAGAGTCTATACAAGACTTAACAAAATACAGAGTAATTTAGAATTTTAAGACAGAGACAACAATAGATAGTATATAAAAATACTAAATATTGCATTCAGTTTATTAACTATAAAATGTATAAAGACACTTTTTATTAAAATGTATAAAGACACTTATATGAAGTATAAGAACATTTAGGTGAAGTATAGAAGCACTTAATTTCCTTGAAGGGACAGAAAGTAGTACTTTTATAGATATTTTATATGTATAAATTATTACAATAAAGACTATTCTATTGCTAATAAATGCCATTTATAGTAATATTAAGATATATAAGAACTAATAGATATAATAGATATAATATATATAATAGATATAGTAGATATAATAGAAATAATAGATCTGTTAGAAATGATAGATCTAATAGAAATGTAATATTTGTAATATCTGTAAGATTTATAAGATCTGTAAGAAATGTAAGATTTCTGATACAGTAATTTGAGCCAATTAGAATCAAGTCACATGTATTAGAATTAGTACTTTTCATCAAAATTATTCTGATCTCGTAACCTTGTAATCAAAATTACATGATCTTGTGCTTATTAGAATTATCTCAGTAAGCTGAATCCAAGGATAGTTGTTTCATCTAATTTGTTTGGTACATTAAAATTTATAGTCAAAAATATGTAAAATTTTTAATGTTAACAGTAGAAATACATTATTACATATTCTAAATAAATGAACTTTATATAAAGATTTAAAATAAATTTCATCTTAATAATAAAATAATTAATAAATAATTATTAGTATTTATAATTAAATTTTAATAAATTTAATAAAATTATTTATTTTTTTGTTAAGATGAATGTGATAATTGAATTTGTTGAACATAATCTCAAGAAAAATGAACTGTAATATCTAAAGAATTTGGTTTTCCAGAATGTATTATATTTTTAATTCCAAATTTTTTAATATTTTTATATGTTATTTTAATATATTTTCTAATAAAATTTTTAAATATAAAAATAATTTTTATAAAATTTATTAAAAATTAAAATTATTTAAATAATTTATAAAATTTAATTAATAATTAATTTAAATAAAAAATTTAATCAAATATAATTTTTATAAATTTAAAATTATTTATTTATAATTTTCTTGCTCTTCTTGTATTTATTTAATATGTTTATGTTATTTTAAAACTTTGGTTTCTTTTTCTTTAATTGACTAATAATTTGCATTAAATTTCATATCTTTATATTTTAAACATAAATCACTATATAAAGTTAATTTTTTGATACATGGCAAAAATTTTTTTCAAATTCTAATAAATATCATTAAACTAATTTCAATTGGTTATTAGTATTAATTGCTTTTAAATATTGTGTATATAAAGATAAATAAATAGTATCTGCTGATAAATATATAATAGCAATAGTATTATTATGAAAACTTTATTCTATAAAATTTAAATTTATTATAAATAAAATAATAGATTTTAAATTAATTATAGTATTAATAAAATAAAATTATGTATATAGGTCCTATAGCTTAGCGGTTAAGCTCCTATATCTTCTATAGTTAAGATTAACAGTTCAAATTTGACTGAAGGCAAAATTGAAAAGATTTTAGCTTCTGTAATCTAATAAAAAGCCTGTAATTGAATATGAAGCCCTGTAGTTAAGTCCAAGTGTAATACAATGATGGAAATAGGAATTCTCAGAAGAAAATCCAATTATGAAGTGCAGACACTATGTATAACAAGTAATTATTACAAAAGCTTATAATTATGAAAAGATTGTATATGTAAGTTTTTTAGACTAGAGCAGCACCAACATCCTTATACCTCCTAATATAGACAGTACTAACTTTCTTGCATCCAACTTGTAAGGTATTACTTGGAAGGATAATCAACAGATTGTGCAAATAAGTTATAATTAGGATTCAAGAAGCAGATTTGATTAGAAAAGTATTTTGAAAGTAACCAAGACTGAAATGGTAGGAAAAGTGGTGAATATAAGGATGGGCTGTAATAAAGAATTGGTCTAACTAATAATTAGAAGCATCTCTGGCATAGTTGAATAATCTAATTATAGAAAGAAAAATCTTGAAAGTTAGTATATAACTTCCTTATGCAATATAAAAGTACCAAATCAGATTTCTGGTCATACCTATGTAGAAGTATATAACAAACAAGACTGGAATCAATCAACCAATATGAAATAAGATTTGCAAGGTAGTATGGCATTACTGGGGTTGGTGTAACTTTCTGGAACATAACCAAAATTGTCCTGCAGGTATTATCAAATAAGCTAATAGCTTGCAATATATAGTAGTATAGTATTACTGGGGTTAAAGGAACTTCTTATATATAATCAAAATTGTTCTGTTTGTAAATGCAACAAGTCTTAGTTTTTATCATAGAAAAGAGCATCATATTGGAGATTAAATACAGTATTAAGTTATTGTATGATATTAAGACCTAAGACATCTGCAGAAATAGTAGTAGCTGACCTAACTTGAAATATAGATTGGTTAAAAGACTAATGGTGACAGCAGATTTGGCTTGAGATATAGATTTATTGCAGATTCTGGACTACTGTTAGAACACCTTAAGGGAATTAATAACAGGCATACCAAAGATAAAAAGATTATAAAGATCAAACATACCCAAGTAGGATCAATTTGAGAGTAATATAGTAACAAAAAGGTGAGAAATATGGAAAACAAGGTAATACTAGATATAGTTAGATTAAAAGGCAAAAGAAACAAGACTAGGTAAAACATATGAGTAGGACATATAGATATGATTTATAGAAAACAGTACCTTTGGCATTTGAAATACTATATTAAGTTTGGTAAATATCCTTGTCTGTATAGCAGTTTAATAGTGTGTTCTAATCACAAGTGATTGTTAAGATAACTGTATACAGGCATGCAGTAGATATGCATTTAGATGCCATAAGGGTAACTGGGTGAAGTTAGTAATATAAAATTAGATAGTATATAGTACTAGTAATAATTGATTCTAAAAATATAATCATAAATTTGTACTATAATAGAATTTACTTTTTTTTCTATATTAGTATATATTTATTTTTAGTTTTATATTATATTTTATATTTTTCTTAATATTTTTACATAGTTTATAAATTATTTTATTAGTTTTAATTGCTTATTTAATATGTTAATATTTTTTTATTAGTAGATTTCATATAGTATTTTATTTTAGCTAATAGTTGTTAAAATATCTAAAAATACAATTGTTTAGTATTACAAAGGCTCTGATTAAAGACCCCAGGTCATGCTCCATATGCCCCAGAACACTCTAAAACAATGAAACAATTAATTTAAGTATAGTTAATTAATATTTATTAATTATAATACAATATTTACTACAGTATTACTATATAGTTTCTATATATTACTATTGTTATTTTTAGTTGTGCTTAGGACAACATCTGTATGAAGGCTTCTGAACACTAAATGACTATAGAAAGTTTTGTAGATAATCATATGGGCTACACAATAATATTTGTTTTATTTTTAATTAATATATAAGTTATTGCACAATGGAGCATCAAGCATTAATAAAAATAAAAAAATATAGAATTAGTTTATCATTTGTGCACAAGTATTATTGGTAAAATGCATATGATGTTTTTTAATATCTGCCACATTTTGGATGTCTATATAGTCCAGGATGATACTACAACATATAGTAGCTCTAAAACTAATCAATTATTAGATTAAAAGCTATAAAAAAGATAGCTTATTGCCCTTCTAAAAGGACAGTTTTTGGATAGCTCTTAATAGCTCTTAAATAACTCTTAACAGTTCTTGAACAACTCTTAATAGTTCTTAAATAACTCTTAACAGTTCTTAAAAGTTTTGCTTTTATATATATAAAAAGCTTTTTGTAATAATTATTTAACCAACAACTCTTTAATAAAATAACCTTTAATTGTTATTCTTTGAATATTATTTAAAAAAACTATTTTTTATTTTATTTTTTATTTTATTTTTTTTATATTTTATCTTTATTTCTTTTATTTTTTTTCTTTGTTTCTTATAATAATATAAAGTGAAAAGCTGGTTTTCTTAATTAGTTATTTGACAAATACTAGCTTTATATTATATATATTATTGTTTTTTTTCTTGTAATAATATAAAGTGAATAGCTGGTTTTCTTAATTAGTTATTTGACAAATACTAGCTTTATATTCTTGAAATTTAAAGGCTACATATAGCTGTAATGATCTGATTATTAAGGCTTTTCTTTCTCTGATTAACTTTATAAACATTTCTAAGTTTTAAAGTCTAATAATTCTTGTACAGAATAAATATTTTGTTATGCCCGATCTGCACAGACTAGATAGTAGAATTAGTTTAAAAGCTAGTTTTATTGTTGTATCTTATAGTGTCTAGAAGGCTATTAAATTTAAATTCTATTTTTAAATATTTATTTCTTATTTTTAATTATTTTTATTTATTTTATTTTTCTTTAAATAAAAGATCTTCTACTCAGCATTCATGCATTTAAAATTACTACAGCTTGCTAGTTTTTAGTAAATTTTATTACAGTACTATATTAAATTAAAGCTTTTAAACTAACTGGCATTGTCATCAAAGTTCAAAAAAAAATAAAATAAAAATAAAATTATTATAAATAAACAAAATAATTATAAATAAAATAATTTAAAAATTATCTAAAGATAGCAAACTATTTTGTTTGGCAAAATTTTCTATAAAAGTAATTACTTTCATTACAGTTTTAAAAGATATTGTTCAATTTTCAACTTTTACAGTTTTTGAATTAATATATAAATTTATATTATGTTCTATAAAATGATCTCTTAAATTTTTTCATCTTATATCTTCAAGACTATAAATTGTTCTAAAAGCATTTTTACAAATTGATTTTTCTTCAAAACTATATTCTGTAGTAAGCTTAGATTTTTTTGAATTTTTAATTATTTCTGATAATTTAATAGCAGAAATTATATCTAATAAATACATATCTTGTAAAGATTTAATAAGATTTTTAAAATTTAAATATCTTTTTAAAGCTACAGAATATTCAATTTGTTTTGTAACCAATTTTTTTTACAATAAACTTTTTCAAAAGATTTTTAAAATCATTATTTTGTAAAAAATTTATTTTATTTTCTAAATCTTAATTATTATCATCTTGTTTTTTAATAATATTTTTTTTTTATAATATAATTTTTTAAATTTTGAAAGCTTTTCTTTAGTCCAAACCTCATTTTCTAAAAAATTATTTTCAGTAATTTCTAAAATTTCAGATAATTTTGATAAAGATAAATTATCATCTTCTTAAACTAAAAATTGAAATTGTAAATTTAAAAGGTCTGCTTATAATTGAGTATTTTCTATATAAGTTTTTTCAAAATTATTTTTATTTAAAGAAAAAATAGATATTTTTACAAAATTAAAATTTAAAATTTGAATACTTTAATCAATATAACTAATAATTTTAATTATATACATATTAATCACAATACAATATGCAATATTTAAAATTTAATTATTATTTTATTATTGTATTATATAAAATTTAAGACATGCATAAATACATATTATTTTAATATTATTTACAACAATAATAATGCAATTTATGCAAAAAAAAAAATTAATCTAATTAAAATTTTATATTGTAAAAAAAAACTTATACATACTTGTATCTATAATACAATAATAACAATTTTAATAAGCATGTTTATTGACAAAACTTTGTATACATCTGCAAGTACATATAAAAAATGCCAAAGGATCAGAAAGAAATCTATAAGATAATTTTCTAAAAATAGCATCAAAATACCAGAGAGAAATCTACATAAAATTTACCAGAAAAACACTGAAGGACCAAAGAGATATCCACAAAGAATTTGTCAGAAAAATGCTAAAAGATAAAAAAAAAATCCATAAAAGAATTCTCTAAAAAAAAATACCAAAATACCAGAAAGAAATTCACATGAAATTTACTAGAAAAATGTCAAAAAACTAAAGAGATATCTATAAGAAATTTACCAGAAAAATGCTAAAGAACTAGAGAGAAATTCACAAAATAATTTTTCAAAAAAAAAGCACAAAGGACCAGAAGAATATTTACAAAGAATTTGCCAAAAAAATGCTAAAAAACTAGAAGGAAATCCACAAGAGAATTTTCAAAAAAAAATACTAAACACTAAAGGAAAATTCACAAAAAATTTACTAGAAAAATATCAAAAGGCCAGAAGGATATCTACAAGGAATTTACTAGAAAAATGCTAAAGAACCAGAGAGAAATTCACAAAAGAATTCTTCAAAAAAAAAAATGCCAAAGAATCAGAAGGAAATTTACAAGAAAATGGTTGAACTTTCTTTTGAACATTTCTTTGGTTTTATCAAATTACCTACTAAATGCTAAAAAGAAAAAAGGAAAGTCTACAAAAAAGGTTTTCAAAAAAGAAACTCTGAAAAGCAAAAAAAAAGTCTGCAAGTTCTTCAAAAATATCAAAAGACAGAAGAAAAGTTTACAAACTAAATGCTGAAAAGACAAGAAAAGCCTACAAGAAAGGTCACCAAAAAAAAATACTGAAAGGCAAGAGAAAAGTCTACAAGTTCTTCAAAAATATCAAAAGAAAGAAGGAAAGTTCACAAACTAAATGCTAAAAAGACAAGAGAAAAGTCTACAAGAAAGGTCTTCAAAAAAAATACTAAAAGACAAGAGAAAAGTCTGCAAGTTCTTCAAAAATATGAAAGACAAGAAGAAAGTTCACAAACTAAATGCCAAAAAAACAAGAGGAAAGCCTACAAGAAAGGTTTCCAAAAAAAAATACCAAAAGGCAAAAAAAAAGTCTGCAAATTCTCCAAAAATATTAAAAGATAGAAGAAAACTTCACAAACTAAATTCTAAAAAGACAAAAGAAAAGTTTACAAGAAAGGTCTTTAAAAAAAAATGCTGAAAGGCAAAAGAAAAGTCTGTGAGTTCTCTAAAAATATCAAAAGACAAAAGAAAAGTTCACAAACTAAATACTGAAAAGACAAAAGGAAAGTCTACAAGAAAGGTCTTTAAAAAAAAATACCAAAAGGCAAAAGAAAAGTTTGCAAGTTCTTCAAAAATATCAAAAGACAGAAGAAAAGTCTACAAACTAAATGCTGAAAAGATAAAAAAAAATCTACAAGAAAGGTCTTCAAAAAAAAAATGCTAAAAGGCAAAAGGAAAGTTTGCAAATTCTTCAAAATATTGAAAGACAAGAAGAAAGTTCACAAACTAAATGCCAAAAAGACAAGAGGAAAGCGTACAAAAAAGGTCTCTAAAAATAATGCTGAAAGGCAAGAGAAAAGTTTGCAAGTTCTTCAAAAATATCAAAAGACAGGAGAAAAGTTTACAAACTAAATACTGAAAAGACAAGAAGAAAGCCTACAAGAAAGGTCTCTAAAAAAAAACACTGAAAGGCAAAAAGAAAGTCTATAAGTTCTCCAAAAATATCTAAAAACAAAAGGAAAGTCTACAAAATAAATGTAAAAAGCAAGAGAAAAGTCTGCAAGTTCTTCAAAAATATCAAAAGACAAAAGAAAAGTTTACAAACTAAATGCTGAAAAGACAAGAGAAAAGTCTACAAGAAAGGTTTTCAAAAAAAAATGCTAAAAGGCAAGAAGAAAGTCTATAAGTTCTCTAAAAATATTAAAAGACAAAAGGAAAGTTCACAAACTAAACACAAAAAGCAAGAGGAAAATTTGCAAGTTCTTCAAAAATATTTAAAAACAGGAGAAAAGTTTACAAACTAAATGCTGAAAGACAAGAGAAAAGTCTACAAAAAAGTTTTTCAAAAAAAATGCTGAAAGGCAAGAAGAAAGTCTGCAAGTTCTCTAAAAATATTGAAAGACAAAAAGAAAGTCTACAAACTAAACATGAAAAGCAAGAAGAAAGTCTGCAAGTTCTTCAAAAATATTGAAAGACAGAAGAAAAGTCTACAAACTAAACACCAAAAAAACAAGAGGAAAGCCTACAAAAAAGGTCTTCAAAAAATGCTAAAAGGCAAAAGAAAAGTTTGCAAGTTCTTCAAAAATATCAAAAGATAGAAAGAAAGTTACAAACTAAATGCTAAAAAGACAAGAAGAAATTTACAAGAAAAGTTTCTAAAAAAAAAATACCAAAAGGCAAGAGAAAAGTCTGCAAGTTCTCTAAAATATCAAAAGACAAAAGAAAAGTTCACAAAAAGTTCAAAAACACTAAAAAACAAGAAAATCCACAAGTTTAGTAAAAGTCTACAAGGTTTACTAGAAAAGTCAAAAGATCAGAAGAAAGTTCACTTACTAATAAATGCTAAAAGACAAGAGAAAAGTTTGCAAGAAAGTCTCTAACAAAAGATCTATAAGAAAGTTCATTAACCAATTCTGAAAGATTAATAAAAGTCTACAAGGTTTACTAGAAAATGTTTTTTTTATATATTTATATATAATTAGATAAGGTTTAACTGTAATAACAAAAAAAAAACCAAAAAAAAAACCAATAAGAATAATATAATAAAAATTTTATTGATCATATACTAAAATAAATTAAAGTTACAAGTTATTGATCAGTATATTCTAGAATTTCTAGAACTGTAAAATGCTATTTTTAGATCAAAAATCTTGTTTATTATATTTTTTTTAAACCCAATTTACTCAAATAATTTATATGTAAAAAAGAGCTTTTTAATTAATAATTTTTTATATATATTATAAGCTATTTTCACTTTTTTTCATATTTTATTGAATTATTAAGAAATAAGCAAATATTCTGTTACAGTCAAGTTATTTATCTTATAATACTAGCTGAAACATGCTAAAACTGTTTTTATTTTGGTTTTTATTTTATTTTAAAATCTGAATATATTTTTTTTTTTTTTGAACTTTGGTATTATTGCCAGTTAGTTTATTAGACTTAATTTTTATAATACAATTATAGTTACAGAATTATTTAATACTATATAACTATTCTAAACTAATTATACTGACTTCATATAGTTATTTATATAGCACCTAAGTTTGTGTCTACTGCATGCCTGCATGCAGTTACTTTTAAATACTACTTGCAGTCAGAATGTAACATTAAACTGCTATATAAATAAAAATATCTTCACAATTTAATATAGTATTCTAATGCCAGAAATACTATCTTCTGCAATTATATTTATATGTTTTATTTACATATTTTATTTAGTTTTGTTTCTTCTGCCTTCTAATTTAACTATATCTAGTAATAACTTGTTCTTCACATTTCTTATCTTTTTGTTACTATACTACTTTCAAATTGGTCCTACTTTAGTATGTCTAATTCTTATAATCTATCTTTGGTATACCTGTTATTGTTTTCTCTAAGGTTTTTTAACAATGGTTTAGAATTTGCAATAAACCTGTATTTTAAGCCAGACCTGCTACTATCATTAGTCTTTTTGACCAATTTGTATCTCAAGCTAGGTCTGTTATTACTATTTTCACAAATGCCTTAGGTCTTAATATCATACAATAACTTAATACTGCATATTAATTTCAATATAATGCTTCCTTCTATAATAGAAATTGTAATTTATTATATTCATAATTAGAACAATTCTAATTATATCTAGAAAGTTTCTCTAACCCTAATGATATCATACTATTATATATTACAAGTTCCTAGCTTATTTAATAATATTTGCAAAACAATTTTGGTTATGCCTAAAGAGTTACATTAATCTTAGTAATGTCATATTACTTTGCAGATCTTATCTTATATTGGTTGATTAATCTCAGTCTTGTTTATTATAAACTTCTATATAGGTATAACTAGAATCTGATTTGGTATCTTTATTTCATACAAGAAAGTTATACATCAACCTTCAAGATTTTTCTTTTTATAGTCAAATTATTTGGCTATGTCAGAAGTGCTTCTAATTTTGATTAGACCAATCTTTTATCACAGGCTGTTCTTATGTTTACTGCTTTTTTTGTTATTCTAGTTATTGTTATTCTTAGGTTACTCTTTCAATTAAATTCTTTTCTTGAATTCTAATTAGGACTTATTTATACAATCTATTGATTATCCTTTTAAGCAAATATTCTACAAATTGGATGCAAAGATGTTAGTACTGCCTATATTAGGATATGTAAAATTGTTAATGCTGCCCTAGTCTTAAAGACTTACATGCACAATCTTTTTATAACTATAACCTTCTGTAACACAGCTGTTATATATAATGCTTATACTCTATAATTAGGTCTTTTTTCAGAAATTCCTTTATTTCAAATTTGTACTTGCACTTGAACTTTTCTTACAGAGTTTTGCATTTGATTAATAGCTCTAATAAGTTATAGAAACAAAATTGTCTTCAGTCTGACTCAAACTGTTAATATTATCTGTGAAAGGTTTAGAAGCTTACTACTAAGCTATAGAACCTAAACCTAAATATGCATTTAAAATAAGAGTTTTTTTTAATAAAATAAAACAATTCTAATAAATTATATTAAGAGTTTTAGAATTAAATATAAAAATATGATTTTAATAAAAATAGAAAACATATTCTTTTTAAAAAGTAGCATATTAAAACTCTTTTCCATAGATCCCAAAACAATAAGTAAACAAAAAAGAAAAATTGCAAAAACCTAACTAACTAAAGGACATAATAATAATACTAACTGCAGACCAACCTGTGACCTTCTATATACTAACCTAAAACAAACTAAGATACACCATTACAGAAAACAAGAGAAAACGCAAACCCAACACCAAAAACAAAAAAAATACTCCAAGGCCTTTAGGGCCCACAGCTGACTTTACTTTTACAGCAACACAAATTCTTAATATGCAGAACAGTCATAAATATCCTACCAGACAACAAAAACAACCTCAACACAACTAAGCTTCCTACAATCGACCTAGCAATAATGACAAAGATACTACAAACAAGTTTTAAAAGACCTTGATATTATCATTGAAACAAAACAACAATAGTGGGGAAAGTAGCTTACCCCCATCTAAAAGCCACGTGACCATACGCACAACCAACTACAACAACAATACAACAAAACAAACAGGTTTATCTAATGATAAAACCAGTTTCATGGGCAACAACAACAACTATGTAACAATTATACAAAACAACAACTCTCACATTACCATAAGCGATACACAAACACAAGCACATAGCCCTAATATGGAAATAGAGATTGCACATGTAGCACAGGACACCCTAGAACCAATTTACACCAACCACCAAACTGAGCCCTCCCAAACAGAGATGCACTCTAACCAAAACATGGAAACCGAGTCTGTTAACACAATACTAAGTACTGAAAACTTAATAGAGAATGATACACAAACTAGATGTACATACAGCCAAGCAGTTAAAGATGAAACAACTGCAGACACAGACCCAGAAAGTGATACAGACTACATGCAAATATGAACAGAACAACTAAACCAAAACATAGATGAAAAAATATCAGACCCCTTTGATCTAACACTCTGGAATTACCAACTTACAACAGAAGCTTTTCAATCAAAAGAAAAACTACAAGAACTTATCTCTTAAATTGTATTGCATGCAAATTTGCATGCAAATTTGCTTGCATTTTTTTTTTAAAAATTAATTTTTATAATAAAATTTTAATAATGAATTTTAGCAATATACTTTCTAAGTAAAAAATATT